>JAXCGZ010002232.1:57500-80870 GCA_037179515.1 Halocaridina rubra
ATATATATATATATATATACATACAGTAACCCCTCGTTTATCGCAGGGATTCGGTTCCGGGACCGGCTGAGATAGGTGAATTTTCGCAAAGTAGAAACACCTTAAATGAATTTTTTTTTTTTTTATGATTATGACACCAGGATGGGAAAAAAAATGATAAAATAAAACAGCCTTTATCAGGCTGTAAAGCGAAACAGAGATGGAGAGTGTAATGACCTGTCAAGATGTGAAGGGATTATAAAAGATGTGTAATGAATATCCAATTCTCTGCTGGGTTTTAAAATACCTCTACATTACTTTCATTGGCAACAATAATTTTCCTTTGATGATGATTGTGGAGATTATTATCATCATTATTATTATTATCATTATTAAGATGTGTAATGAATATCCAATTCTCTGCTGGGTTTTAAAATACCTCAACATTACTTTCATTGGCAACAATAATTTTCCTTTGATGATGATTGTGGAGATTATTATCATCATTATTATTATCATTATTATTATTATTATTATTATTATTATTATTATTATTTTTATTTTTATTTTTATTCTTATTATTATTATTCTTATTATTATTATTATTATTATTATTATTATTATTATTATTATTATTATTATTATTATTGGTAGCAATAATTTTCCTTTGATGATGATTGTGGAGATTATTATTATTATTATTATTATTATTATTATTATTATTATTACGAATTTGTAATTAAACCATTATTTTTACAATAAATAATGTAGTTTTGGTTGAATGAACAAGAGTTAATTAAAGATGATTCTCTCTCTCTCTCTCTCTCTCTCTCTCTCTCTCTCTCTCTCTCTCTCTCTCTCTCTCTCTCTCTCTCTCTCTCTCTCTCTCTCTCTCTCTCTCTCTCTCTCTCTCTCTCTCTCTCTCTCTCTCTCTCTCTCTCTCTCTCTCTCCAACATTCTATTCTACCCAACCCCCCACACTCTCTATGTTCCATCCAACTAGGGAGGGGTACTGTACACAGTTATTCAAGTAAATAAACCAACAGATGTACAAAAAATGATGAACCCTTATAATAATAATAATAATAATAATAATAATAATAATAATAATAATAATAATCTCCACAATCATCATCAAAGGAAAATTGTCGTCGCCATAATAATAATAATAATAATAATAATAATAATAATAATAATAATAATAATAATAATAAGAAAAAGAAGATCTAAGGAGAATTATTGGAATAGACATCATGAAAGTAATGCAGAGGTGTATTAAAACCCAGCAGAGAACTGGATATTCTTTACACATCTTTTATAATCACTTCACTTCTGACAGGTCATGACACTCTCCATCTCTGTTTCTCTTTACAGCCTGATAAAGGCTGTTTTATTTTATCACTTTTTGGCCCGTCCTGGTGTCACAATAATCTTGATTTTTTTTTTTCCCCAAAAAAATCCTCGATGCACTGAATTCGCAATAGAAGAACTGTGAAATAGCGAGGGATTACTGTATATATATGTTAGTATGTATGTATGTAAATATGTATGTATGTATATTAGAGAGGAGAATTAAACGAGGGTGCATGAATATGCACAAACAAACACATTCCAATATAAATATCATTCAAACCATTTCAAAGAGGCAAGAGTTGTTTAATCATAAATCTATTCGTGCCAATGCATTACCTCTACAAAAATCTTAAATCCATTCCGAAAAGAAGCGGTTTACAAAGCCCTCCTGCACACCCTACAATAAATTCCAAAGTAACATGCTCAGTAGCCCCACTCAAACTCAGGGGTTACAAATCTAAGTGTAAATCTGGCCTAAGAAATTCCCATTACTTTTGCATTCTTTATTACTGTCGAGCATTGTGTGTGTGTGTGTGTGTGTGATTACCTAAATGTGATTACCTAATTGTGTTTACAGGAAAGAGCCCAAAGCTCGTATCTTCCCGTCTCCTCATCGGTTCCATTTTATACTTAGTGATACTTATCATACCTGTCCTTAAAACTATGGATTGAGATAGCATTAACTACCTCCTCGCTTAGCCAATTCCAATTATCAACTACTCTTACACTGAAAAAGTATTTCCTTACATCCTGCAAAGAAGTTTTCTTACGAAGCTTCAAACTATGACCTCTAGTTCTAAAGCCAGCCATATCAAAATATCGATCCCTATCCACTCTATCATAACCATGAAGGAATTTAAAGACGGTCACCATATCCCCCCTCACTCTTCTAGCTTCGAGTGATGGCAAGTCCAATTCCCTCAGCCTCTCATCATAACTGAGATCGCGCATTTCTGGCACCAGTTTCGTGGCATGTCTTTGAACTTTTTCAAGCTTAGCTATGTGCTTTTTCAAGTGCGGATTCCAAAAGGGGGCTGCATATTCAAGTTTTGGCCTCACATAGGTTACATAAATATTTCTGAACATTTCCTTGTCCATGTGCCTGAGGGCTACCCTTACATTTGATAAGAAAGCATATGTTGCCCTTACTATGCCATTTATATATATTTCTGGAGACAAATCTTCCAGTATGTTTACTCCTAGATCTCTCTCATTTTCTGTCTCTTAAAGTTGTACTCCTGCCACCGAGTAATCAATCTTGGGCCTTCTTGCACTTGTACCCATTCTCATTACCTTACATTTTGAAGTATTTAATTTCATTAGCCACTTTCCTGACCAATCATGGAGACTATTTAGATTTTCCTGAAGTTCTTTACCATTGTTCTCATTGCTTACTTTCTCCACAATCTTTGCATCATCTGCAAACATATTTATGAATGAATTTACAGACTCTGGTAGGTCATTTACATATACAAGGAACAAAAGTGGCTCGTAACTGAACCCTGTGTGTGTGTGTGTTATTGAAGTAAAAGTGAAATGCATTCTTCATTACACAGTATTGTAATAAATACAACTGCCTCTCTTACCTTATTTAATCTGGGATCTCTGAGATAATCAATACCCCTGACCATGTTGGGACAGATGTTGTCACCTGTGTGCTCATGGTACGGTCTCTGCCCAAGGCGGTCTCTCTGGAGTGGTTCATTCATACTGCCTAGTAGTAATACTCTCGCTTGCCCGCTCACTCGGCCGCTACCACTGGAAAAATTTAATATACAAGACTTTTATAGCTTAAGTAAAAACAATATGTAATCAATTATATTATTAAAAAAAAAGTTCAAACCTATGTCCAATAATGAGACTTAGTTACAATTAAATACCTTACAAATTAAGTCTTCATCATTTATCTTCATTTGATAAATAAACTCATGGGAAAAGCCAGCCAAATTTAGACTACCTGTGTCTCCAGAGGCCTGTTTAGTTTATACAATAATGACTTACATAAGACTACATTCATATCATCCTCTCATTACTATTACTGGTTAGACCCCTCTGTCTGTCTCGCCATGACAAGGCAGACTGTTGGAAGTGGAGTCATTGCTGCAACACAACTAAGGGTGCGTCCACACCGGCAACATAACATATCAACAACAAAATTGACAACATAGGACGCAACAATGATTGTGTTTCTACTGATGCGATGGTGTAGATATTTGGTATGGCGCTGTAAGTGATATGTCGGTACTACTGGTGCATGTAGATGTCGACTGCGATGGAAAGGTCAATGTTTACAACTTGTTTCCGATTGCATGCTGCCGGTGTGGACGCACCTACACTGGCAACAAGCAGTCGGAAACTAGTTGTAAACATTGACCTAAACATTGCAGTCGACATCTACAGACACCAGTAGTACCAACATATCACTTACAGCGTCATGCCAGCATATCAACACCATCGTATCAGTAGCAACACGATCATTGTTGAGTCCAATGTAGTCAATTTTGTTGTTGATATGTTTTGTTGCCGGTGTGAACGCACCTTAGCATTAAAGCATAACAAATCTATTCATCTTTATAAAAAAAAAAAATAATTTTAAAGGCAGAAGATGACACGTAATGGTGATCATTGTGCCCATGAGGAACGCTTCAGCCATTTTACAGATGATGATAATTTTAAGGAAAGTTGGTGAAATACATAATGATAACAAAACACCCAAACAACACGTTTATATGTAATCCGTATATATACCACAGATAAAATAGAAAAAAGTAATACCGTTAGTAATATTTTGACAAATATACAATCTGTAAGCTCATATATATTATTACGAACGTAATTTCAAACATGAATTCAATGCTGAAAACCATCAATGTCGTGACAAAAGTATTCATCAATTTACCAAGAGCCAAAAACCCTCGTAGATCACAAGGTGAGGGTAGTGGCATCCTTTAAGCGGGATCCCCTCTTCAGGCTGCCATTTGAAGATTGTACCAGCATAAATTTAGAGGAAATAGGGGGGGGGGACACTATCATTAGTACCTCCAACTTCAAAAAGGGCAAAGGCTCCCTTAGGGAAATTCTTCAAATAGGAAAAAAAATATAAAAAAATATAATATATATATATATATATATATATATATATATATATATATATATATATATATATATATATATATATATATATATATATATATATATATTATAATTTGCAAGGTGCATCCTGCAATACTGAAAATAAAAAGAAACTGTTTAAAGCTACTGCTAGAACTCAAAATAACCGAAAAGTTAAATATAAAGCTTTCCAAGAAATGGGTAACCCTATGAATGTATATACTCGGAGAAACAACGGACAATGGTGAGAGGATAAGCACTGCCATAAAGGAAATATGCTCTCTTCTACTTATGAAATCTTAGAATGAACGCAGCATTTAATGACTTTTTATATATATTAAAACTCCAACTGCAACAGTATTTAAATTCCTTCATGGTTATGATAGAGTGGATAGGGATCGATATTTCGATATGGCTGGCTCTAGAACTAGAGGTCATAGTTTGAAGCTTCGTAAGAAAACTTGTTTGCAGGATGTAAGGAAATACTTTTTCAGTGTAAGAGTAGTTGATAATTGGAATTCGCTAAGCGAGGAGGTAGTTAATGCTATCTCAATCCATAGTTTTAAGGACAGGTATGATAAGTATCACTAAGTCTAAAATGGAACCGATCAGGAGACGGGAAGATACGAGCTTTGGGCTCTTTCCCGCCTAGGAACACAATTAGGTAATCCCCACACACCACACACACACACACACTTTTTTTTTGCTTTTCTTTTACTATTTTGTTATTTTGTATATATATTGAGTTAAATGTAAAGTCTAATCCCGTGATAACATATCTTGGTTAGCAAGTCAGTTTATCAGTTAGGAAGAATATATAACAGAAACAGGTGGGTGCCACCTCAAACACAAATTCGAATTTTCCTTCAGGTTTGACTTTTGTTTTTCTTTTTCTTTTTATACTTAAATTACCATGGTCAAGTTTTTAAGTTAAGATGTGTGTTACCAGAAAGGAGACAAACTGAGTCACTAAATAGCACTTATATGGAGATATAAAAATTCTGTGTGAAGGTAAATTAGAATTTTTCTCTTTTCTTTTTTTTTCCTCTTTCTCGTCTTCTTTCTATATTCTGTGAGAGGGAGAACATAAAAATGAAGCCATCTCTGTCCCAAACCTCTCCCACCCATGGGTCGGGAGAAGGGGTAGCCATCAGGGGACTTAAACAGAGAATCAAGAAGTTAGAGGAAATGGTTATAAGCCTTGATGATAAAATTCGGAATATGGATGGAGAAATGAAAGAGAATGAAACACTCAGAGAACAAATAAGATCTTTGGAGGAAGCAAATAAAGCACAAGGGCAGGAGAGAAAGGAACTAGAAAAAAGAATAAAGAAGCTGGAAGGGGAAAAGAGTCAACTAGAATCTAGAATTTCTAAACAAGAAGATAAAAACAAACAGCTGAATGACAACCTAAAGGAATTAGAAGTTAGTTCACTGCTCTCTTCTGAGAGAGACGAGATTGCTGCTTGGAATGTCCAGATTAAGGAAAACATTGAACAGTTCAGAAAAGAGTTCCAGGAGCTGAATATGGAAAATGATGCCATGAAAATGTCCTTTGCTGATGCACTAAAGGGGAATGTGGCAGTAAAAGAGGCTGTAAAGGTGGTGGCACTGGAAAACATACAAACAGTTGACTATAAAGAGACAGTAATCGAAAAAGTGAAAGACGTTGTGATGGAAAGGGCAAACCCACTCATCAGACAGGCACTTGATAAGGAGAAGACAGTGGTAATCTCAGGCATAAGTGAATCCCAGGAGCCAACATGGCAGGGGAGACTTGAAGAAAATAAAGCTAGGGTTGTAGACCTGATAAGAAAGCTTGGAGTAGTATGTGGTCCTGAGGATATTGTAAACATACACCAACTAGGTAAATATTCGAGGGAAGGAAAGCCGAGACCAACAAAAGTAACCTTTGAGAGAGGGGAAACATGTAGGGAAATATTGTTGAGAAAAAAAAGTCTAAAAGACCTTCAAGAATGCAAAGAAGTGTTCATTAGACGATACAGAACACAGGAAGAGATGGGAAAGATCAAAAACTTGTTGCAAGAGGCAAGAAGGTTAAATGATGAAAGAAATGAAGAAGAGAAGAAAAATTTTCGTTACAGAATACTTCCAGACAAAGGGGAGATAAAGAAGATAATGACAGAAGATCAGGGGATGGGGCCTCATTAAGATTGTTATACACAAATGCTGATGGATTAGCTGGTAAGGCAGTAGAATTAAAAGATAGGATTCACAACAGTAAGGCAGATATAGTAGCAATTACAGAGACTAAGTTGAGTGAGGACATAAACAGTGTCACAGTTTTTCCTAAGGGCTTCAGAATACTAAGGGTCGAAAGATCTGAGAGGACTGGTGGAGGGATAGCACTGCTCATAAGTGAGAGGATTCAAGTTGAAGAAATAAACTTGGCTATAGAAAGTGAGTTCAGGGAATTTCTTGTTGCTCGCATAAATACTGGGTCAGAGAGCATTATAATAACTGTTGTATACAACCCACCAAGGAACCAAAATAGGCTTGAAATTTATGAGGAAAGTCATATAGGTACTATTGAAGTCATAAACTCAGTTGTTAACATGGCACGGGAGAAAAAATGTAGGATTTTGATTATGGGAGACTTTAATCATAAAGAGATAGATTGGATAAATCTTGACCCACAAAGTGGTGAGGACTCATTTGGGGCAAGATTCCTAGATTGCGTACAAGGGAATTTCCTACACCAACATGTAATGGAACCAACAAGAGCCAGGGGTGGGGATGAGCCATCACTACTTGATCTAGTGTTCACAGATAATGTGTTGGATATTGAAAATATTGAGTATGAACCACCAATTGGAAAGAGTGACCACTGTGTGTTGTTGATGGAGTATATCATTGAAGACATTCTTCCTGAGAGTAGAGGCACTGAGGACATGAGGAGGAACTATCCGAAAGGAGATTACATCAAAATGAATGAGCTTTTTGCAGTTATTGACTGGAGAACCTTATTTTACAACAAATCTGTACAAGAAATGTATGACATCTTCGAGTGATGGGTCAGAGAGCATTATAATAACTGTTGTATACAACCCACCAAGGAACCAAAATAGGCTTGAAATTTATGAGGAAAGTCATATAGGTACTATTGAAGTCATAAACTCAGTTGTTAACATGGCACGGGAGAAAAAATGTAGGATTTTGATTATGGGAGACTTTAATCATAAAGAGATAGATTGGATAAATCTTGACCCACAAAGTGGTGAGGACTCATTTGGGGCAAGATTCCTAGATTGCGTACAAGGGAATTTCCTACACCAACATGTAATGGAACCAACAAGAGCCAGGGGTGGGGATGAGCCATCACTACTTGATCTAGTGTTCACAGATAATGTGTTGGATATTGAAAATATTGAGTATGAACCACCAATTGGAAAGAGTGACCACTGTGTGTTGTTGATGGAGTATATCATTGAAGACATTCTTCCTGAGAGTAGAGGCACTGAGGACATGAGGAGGAACTATCCGAAAGGAGATTACATCAAAATGAATGAGCTTTTTGCAGTTATTGACTGGAGAACCTTATTTTACAACAAATCTGTACAAGAAATGTATGACATCTTTTGTGAGAAATATGGGAAGATAGTAGATTGCTGCATACCTGTCACCAAAGTAGGTGTAATTCATGCCAGAGAGAAATAGTTCGATAATGGGTGTAAAAGAGCTAAGGAGTGGAGAGACAAATGCTGGAAAAGGTATAGGAGGAGAAAAAACAAATGCCTGGCAAACCTACAAAAGAGCAAGAAATGACTACCTAAGTAAAAGGAGAGAGGCAGAGAGAGATTATGAGAGGGACATCACCAGGAAGGCTAAAGAAAATCCCAAGCTTTTCCACAGCTTTATCAGAGGAAAACTGAAGGTAAAAGAACAGGTTTTAAGGCTAAAGAGAGCGGATGGAAGCATCACTGAGACGGACGAAGAGATCTGCAAAGAATTGAACAAGGAGTTTCAGTCAGTATTTACAGTAGAAAATACCCCACCCCCTCAGATTGCAGTGATAGAAGCTCAAGGGCCGGTATTAGAGAACATCAACCTTACAGCCACAGAGGTATGCAAAGCGCTGATGGATTTAGATGTTCATAAAGCTACAGGTCCCGATGACATATCCCCTCATGTGCTTAAAAAATGCGCAAACACAATATCAGTGGCACTAAGTATCATATTTAAGTAGTCACTGGAGTCGGGGGAGATTCCAAGATGCTGGAAACAAGCAAATGTGATACCTATCTTCAAAAAGGGAAGGAGGGATACGGCTCTGAACTATAGACCAGTTTCCTTGACCAGCATAGTTTGCAAACTTATGGAGAAACTACTAAGGAAACATATCTCTCTTCACTTGGAATCCTTCAACTTTTTGTCAGTGAGGCAACATGGCTTCAGAGAAGGAAGATCAACAGTAACAAACTTATTAGAATTTTATGATGAGGTAAGCCAAATCTTACAGGAAAGAGAGGGCATATTCCTAGACTTCCAGAAAGCGTTTGACACTGTTCCACATGGGAGACTTATTAGGAAGCTGCAATCAATGGCTAGAATAGGTGGAAATGTCTTGGAATGGATAAAAACTTACTTAGAAGGAAGGGAACAGAGGGTTAGAGTAAGACACTCAGTGTCTGAATGGAGAAGAGTTAGTAGTGGAGTTCCACAGGGTTCAGTTTTAGGGCCACTTTTGTTCCTTGTATATGTAAATGACCTACCAGAGTCTGTAAATTCATTCATGAATATGTTTGCAGATGATGCAAAGATTGTGAAGAAAGTAAAAAACGAGAACAATGGTAGAGAACTTCAGGAGGATCTAAATAATCTGCATGAGTGGTCAGAAAAGTGGCTAATGAAATTCAATACTTCAAAATGTAAGGTAATGAGAATGGGTACAAGTGCAAGAAGGCCCAAGCTTGACTACTCGGTGGCTGGAGTACAACTTCAAGAGACAGAAAATGAGAGAGATCTAGGAGTAAACATACTGGCAGATTTGTCTCCAGAAATACATATAAATGGCGTAGTAAGGGCAGCATATGCATTCTTATCAAATGTAAGGGTAGCCTTCAGGCACATGGACAAGGAAATGTTCAGAAATATTTATGTAACCTATGTGAGGCCAAAACTCGAATATGCAGCCCCCTTTTGGAATCCGCACTTGAAAAAGCACATAGCTAAGCTTGAAAAAGTTCAAAGACATGCCACGAAACTGGTGCCAGAAATACGCAATCTCGGTTATGATGAGAGGCTGAGGGAATTAAACTTGCCATCACTCGAAGCTAGAAGAGTAAGGGGGGATATGGTGACAGTCTTTAAATTCCTTCATGGTTATGATAGAGTGGATAGGGATCGATATTTCGATATGGCTGTCTCTAGAACTAGAGGTCATAGTTTGAAGCTTCGTAAGAAAACTTCTTTGCAGGAAGTAAGGAAATACTTTTTCAGTGTAAGAGTAGTTGATAATTGGAATTCGCTAAGCGAGGAGGTAGTTAATGCTATCTCAATCCATAGTTTTAAGGACAGGTACGATAAGTATCACTAAGTCTAAAAATGGAACCGATCAGGAGACGGGAAGATACGAGCTTTGGGCTCTTTCCCGTAAACACAATTAGGTAATCACAATTAGGTAATCACACACACACAAGTGCAAGAAGGCCCAAGCTTGACTACTCGGTGGCTGGAGTACAACTTCAAGAGACAGAAAATGAGAGAGATCTAGGAGCAAACATACTGGCAAATTTGTCTCCAGAAATACATATAAATGGCATAGTAAGGGCAGCATATGCATTCTTATCAAATGTAAGGGTAGCCTTCAGGCACATGGACAAGGAAATGTTCAGAAATATTTATGTAACCTATGTGAGGCCAAAACTCGAATATGCAGCCCCCTTTCGGAATCCGCACTTGAAAAAGCACATAGCTAAGCTTGAAAAAGTTCAAAGACATGCCACGAAACTGGTGCCAGAAATACGCAATCTCAGTTATGATGAGAGGCTGAGGGAATTAGACTTACCATCACTCGAAGCTAGAAGAGTGAGGGGGGATATGGTGACAGTCTTTAAATTCCTTCATGGTTATGATAGAGTGGATAGGGATCGATAGTTTGATCTGGCTGGCTCTAGAACTAGAGGTCATAGTTTGAAGCTTCGTAAGAAAACTTCTTTGCAGGATGTAAGGAAATACTTTTTCAGTGTAAGAGTAGTTGATAATTGGAATTCGCTAAGCGAGGAGGTAGTTAATGCTATCTCAATCCATAGTTTAAAGGACAGGTATGATAAGTATCACTAAGTCTAAAATGGAACCGATCAGGAGACGGGAAGATACGAGCTTTGGGCTCTTTCCCGTAAACACAATTAGGTAATCACACAAGCTTGACTACTCGGTGGCTGGAGTACAACTTCAAGAGACAGAAAATGAGAGAGATCTAGGAGTAAACATACTGGCAGATTTGTCTCCAGAAATACATATAAATGGCATAGTAAGGGCAGCATATGCATTCTTATCAAATGTAAGGGTAGCCTTCAGGCACATGGACAAGGAAATGTTCAGAAATATTTATGTAACCTATGTGAGGCCAAAACTCGAATATGCAGCCCCCTTTTGGAATCCGCACTTGAAAAAGCACATAGCTAAGCTTGAAAAAGTTCAAAGACATGCCACGAAACTGGTGCCAGAAATACGCAATCTCAGTTATGATGAGAGGCTGAGGGAATTAGACTTACCATCACTCGAAGCTAGAAGAGTGAGGGGGGATATGGTGACAGTCTTTAAATTCCTTCATGGTTATGATAGAGTGGATAGGGATCGATATTTTGATATGGCTGGCTCTAGAACTAGAGGTCATAGTTTGAAGCTTCGTAAGAAAACTTCTTCGCAGGATGTAAGGAAATACTTTTTCAGTGTAAGAGTAGTTGATAATTGGAATTGGCTAAGCGAGGAGGTAGTTAATGCTATCTCAATCCATAGTTTTAAGGACAGGTATGATAAGTATCACTAAGTATAAAATGGAACCGATGAGGAGACGGGAAGATACGAGCTTTGGGCTCTTTCCCGTAAACACAATTAGGTAATCACACCTACTGAAAATTCATGGCAAGAACTCATCGTTTATTTGTTGTCCATTGAAGGCCAGGTAGGGATACAGGTGGCAACGACAAAATGCTGCACATTCCATATGCTGAGTCAATAATCAGAGTGAATATACTAAGTGCGCTATTCATGTTCTAACCTTCAGTATATATGATTGTTTTTTTTCTTTTTTTTAATTACTATATTGAAAATAAATCCAAAGAGCACAACCTCATTATCATTAACAATATCGTTTACATTCGATCAGCTTTTTTATAAACCTGTTAGTATGAAATAAATATAAATTTTGTATTGCCTGCTTCATGATAACGAGTTCCGTTTATCTGTAGCCAAAAATTCTTCATTATAAATTGTGATCGGTAATGTCTAAAAGAAAAAGCCACTACATCGTCTACATCAGCAAGAATATATATTCATAAAAGGAAATATGCGCTCTTCTACTTATGAAATCTTAGAATGAACGCAGCATTTAATGACTTTTTATATATATTAAAACTCCAACTGCAACAGTAAGGATTATGGTATACCATTAATCTTATACATTCACACTAACATGATAAAGTGTTATTTTTTTTCTAGGATGTTACAAAACGACCACTGAATGTCCGTGCAGAATACCTGTATCCTAAGGACATTGTTCTATGACTAGGTTCACACACATGATTGTGTGCTCACTTAGGTTGTTGCGATGACAGGGGCAACTGCACGTGGGAAAACACTTTCTTCTTATCTCCAATAAGCTCTGATGGAGAAAAGCAATTCGAGCGACCTCGAGTAATCTAACACTTTGGATGACGCGGGGTAGCCATTTATGCTAGAATCCTTTCATCTGATTTCCCAATACTATATGAAAGATACCGAGACCGTGTGCTGCTGACCCTTTACATCAATCGATCGAGAAGCTCCTTAGGTCTCTTCCAGCCCTCGCCTATATCTACAAGCTGATCCTCTCTCTCTCTCTCTCTCTCTCTCTCTCTCTTCTCTCTTCTCTCTCTCTCTCTCTCTCTCTCTCTCTCTCTCTCTCTCTCTCTCTCTCTCTCTCTCTCTCTCTCTCTCTCTCTCTCTCTCTCTCTCTCTCACTTAAAAGAAATAAAATCAAGCGACCTTCTTGAACATGTAGAAATAAGAACACTTCCAGAAGCAAACTTGAGGATACTAAAATCTTGGATAAGTGAGGAACTTGATCACTTGCCAAAGGAATGTGTTATCTACTGCGGAACACAAGATCTACTTGATGAAGATGCTACCCTAGAAACAATTCTTGATACCCTTGGGACTGTAATCGCTGAACTTCAGGGGAAAAACAAAGATATTGAGGTCAAGGTTTGTGAACTAGTCCCAAGTTTGAAGACAAGTGGTTTGCCTGATAGAATATATCAATATAATACCCAGTTGCATGAATGGTGTAATAACAATGGGGTTACATTCATTAAGACAGCAGAGTTTTTCAAATTTGGAACTGGTGATATTGATATTAGCTGTTACGAAATTCGAGATGATATGGAAAATGATTTACTTAATAGAATTGGAGCAATCAGACTATTGGATGCTATTTCTTCTGTTTGTACAAGTGACTTTATCTGCCGAGATTGGAAAACAGTAAAATCAAATTTGTTTAATGCTAGCAACAATAAAATGAAATCTAATGATAAAAGTGACAGAGGAGGTAGTGACAATAGAGTGAACATGAATGTTAAAGGTAACAATACAGTTAGATTTTATCAAAATAGAGGCCAAAATACGGGAGTCAAAAATAGTTTCTTGCGTGGTAGATATGGTGATACTGGCTCCCAGGGACGATACAGCAATACAAACACCTGGCTAAGTCATACTAACAAACAAAATAGAGAAAGAAGGGATTATGATTATAATAATTTCTCGCGTGGTAGACATGGTGATACTGGCTCCCAGGGACGATACAGCAATACCAACACTAGGATAAGTCATACTTACAAACAATACAGAGAAAGAAGGGATTATGATTATGTGCAAAGTCAAAGATATGGATGTTATAATTGTGGTGAGTTCAATCACCGCCAATCAAATTGTAGATTTGATCATAAAGTTAAATGTAATGTATGTCATGAATATGGTCATAAGAGTAGATTATGTAAAAATAATGATTATTATTAGAATCATGGCCAAGAAGACAGTGCCGATGTGAAAGTTACTTGTAAATATAATGATAGATTATCTGTCGTACATATAAATGCACAATCTCTGATATCCCATATACTAGAAATTGAACATATGCTTGTACAAGAAAATATTGATGTTCTTTGCATTAGCGAATCATGGCTGTATCCGTCAATTAATAATGCATTTATTAATATTCCTTCATATAATATTTATCGCTATGACAGTGGTAGAGGTGGAGGTGTATGTTTATTTGTTAAAAATTATATGAAGGCCACTGAACTAAATCTTGAAACTGAGAAGCACGAAGGAGTGGAAGATAAATGGATCTCTGTCCAACATAAAAAGTTTCCTTCTATTATCATAGGCTGCGTGTACCGCCACCCCAAAGCCCCGGTAACCTCTTTTAGCTATATTTTGGACGTTTTTAAGGAAATAATTTTAAAAAACAAACCAGTTTTTATATATGGCGATTTTAGTGATGATCAACTAAAAAGAGAAAATAAAATGAGTAGACTTATTAAGAATTTAAATCTAGAACAGATTATAAATAAACCAACTAGAATCACTCCCACTTCAGTTTCCCAAATCGATCTAGTAATAACAAACTCCAAACATATGATAACTAAGTGTGACGTAATGCCAAGCCCTATAGCAGACCACGAGGAAATTGTAACGTCCCTAAATATTCGCAAACCAAAGAGACAACCAATCTTTAAAACATTCAGATGCTTAAGAAATTATTCACAAGAATTACTTTGTAGTTTACTTATGAATGAAGTACATAAATTAAATTAAATTCTATATACCGATAATATTAATACACAAGTAAAAATTTTAACCAGTGTCTTATCATCATGTATAGATCGATGTGCACCACTCGTGACAAGAGAAATATTTCGTCCCCCCGCTCCTTGGATAACAGATGACATAAAAAACATTATGAAAGAAAGAGACAAACTACAAAATGAAGTAAAACTACAAAGAGATAATATCCCTTTAAGAGAAAAGTTTACAGAGCATAAGAAACAAGTAAAATCATTATTAAGTAACAGTAAGAAACAGTATTACAAAAATGAATTTCAAAACGCTAAAGGCAATATCTCTGATACATGGAAAATTGCTAAAACCATGCTTTCCAATAACTGTAATAAAAGTAGTAACATATCAATTATACCCGATGAGGTAGATGTAAGTGCTAAAGCAGAAGAGTTCAATAATTTTTTCGCTGAAGTGGGGAAAAAACCTTTGAAAAAACAAAAAAAGAAATAATAAATGAAATCAATAATAGTAATGATGGTAAAAATAATGATGATGGTAGTAGTAATAATAATAGTAATGTTGATAATGGTGTAAATAATAATGATGGTGGTAGTAATGGTAATGATAATAGTGATGATGGTAGTAACAATAATAATAATGTTAATTTGGAAGAACATAGTGCATTCAATAGAAGTAATGATGTCTTTAACCCTACTACAGTAGATTGTAATACAGTAATCTTAGTAATAAAAAATCTGAAAGACTAATGCATATGGATCAGATGGAATTTGTTTTCGTTTTATTAGAGATTCATTATTTGTAATAGCATATTATCTGACGGTAATAATCAATACTTCCATAGTTACCAATATTTACCCAGATTTATGGAAAAATCCCCATGTAATTCCTGGTTTTAAAAATGGAAATCCTGACGACGTCTCTAACTATAGACCAATCTCTTTACTACCAATTTTATCAAAGATACTTGAAAAGATTGTTGCAAATCAGTTAAGTGAGTTTCTTGAAAAAAATAAACTTATTGCAAAAAGTCAACACGGTTTCAGGCCAAAATTATCAACTGAAACTGCCTTATTGAAAATATCAGATGAAATATACAAAAATATAGATAATAAGAAAATATCATTGCTACTACTACTCGATCTTTCTAAAGCTTTTGATAGTGTACACCATACCATCTTATTAGAAAAATGCAAAAAAATGAACATTGACCCAAGCTGGTTCGAGAACTATTTAAAAAACCGCTACCAGTCAGTCAGAATAAAAGATGTAGTTTCAAGTCGCAAGAAGGTATTGTTTGGGGTCCCTCAGGGATCGATCCTAGGACCTATACTTTTTCTAATATATGTAAACGATCTAGTAAAATATTTACCTAACTGTTATGTCATTCAATATGCTGACGATACTCAAATCTTAATTGAAGGAGAAATTAATGATTTAGAAAATATTATTCGTAGAGCAGAAGAAATTTTGTATATGGCTAAACGTTATTTTCTAAAAAATGGTCTGTTACTTAATGAAACTAAAACCCAATCTATTCTTATCGGATCCAGACAATTATTATCAGAAGTTGATGACAATCTTCATATAAATTTTAACGGTAATATCATTAAGCCAATGAACTCGGTAAAGAACCTAGGTGTCTATTTTGACCGTTACATGAATTTTGAAATGCATATAGATGAAATTTATAAAAAAGTAATGGGTACTCTAATATATCTAAATAGGGTAAAAGACTCATTTGAAACATCAACTCGTATAATAATTGTCCAGTCCTTAGCTATGAGTTTAATTAATTACTGTCTCAAAGTTTGGGGATGTACAAATAAGACTCAATTACAAAGCTTGAATAAGCAGCCCCCTTTTAGAATCCGCACTTGAAAAACACGAAGTTAAGCTGGAAAAAGTTCAAAGACATGCCACGAAACTGGTGCCACAAATACACAATCTCAGTTATAATGAGAGGCTGAGGGAATCAGACATACCATCACTCGAAGCTAAATTGTTGAGGGGGATATGGTGACGGTTTTTAAATTCCTTGATGGTTATGACAGAGTGGATAGGGATCCATATTTTGATATGGCTGGCACTAGAACAAGAGGTCATAGTCTGAAGCTTCGTAAGAAAACTTCTTTGCAGGATGCAAGGAAGAACTTTTTTAGTGCATGAGCAGTTTATAATCAGAATTCGCTAAGCGAGGAGGTAGATAATGCTAATTCGATCCATAGTTGTAGGTGCACGTATGATAAGTATTATTAAGTACAAAATGGAACAGACCAGGAGACGGTAAGTAACGAGCTTTGGGCTCTTTCCCACAAACACAATCAGGTAATTACAGTGATTTATATATATATATATATATATATATATATATATATATATATATATATATATATATATATATATATATATATATATATATATATATATATATATATATATATATATATATATATATATTATTTTTTTTATTTTTATTTTTTTTTTTTTCCAAAAACTTCACGGGCCTACTCCAAGAAAAGAGACTAGTTCTTCCCCCATCATCCTTCTTCAACATATCAAGCTTTCACTCAACTTCATTCTCTCCCTCAAAACTGTTGGCACTATGCAACGACAGCCTCTTCCCTCTTTCACTCTCATCTCTTATCTCTCCCCCTTATTCAAACACCAATCGGTTGCCATCATGGGATCATGCTAAGCAAACGCGATCTCTCTCTCTCTCTCTCTCTCTCTCTCTCTCTCTCTCTCTCTCTCTCTCTCTCTCTCTCTCTCTCTCTCTCTCTCTCTCTCTCTCTTCAAACCTGCCCTCGAGAAGGTCTCCACTCAGCAATAGTATATGCGAATAATAATGAACTTCTTTATAATACTATAAAATAATGGCAAAGTTAATTTTGGAAAACAAACCGGAAGTAGCATGTACCCTTAGGTAATGATCTACTTATTACTTCAAAACTGTAAAGTCACTACAATGTTTTTTTTTTTTTTTTTTTTTTTTTTTTTTTTTTTTTTTAATAGGTCCTTCTGCTGCTTATACTGTATGGGATTCCAGATTCCCAATGACCTTTCGGAGGCTAATGTTTACATTTGACTCGCTTTTGCAGTCAGGCTGGGACTGACTTGCTCCACAAGTGGCTTGAATCTCTAACATACTGATCAACAAACTTCGAGTTAATGTATCTTTTAAACTCAACAGAAATTCTCAATGTAAAAGAAAAAAAAAAAGAAAAAAAAAAAAAAAAAAAATATATATATATATATATATATATATATATATATATATATATATATATATATATATATATATATATATATATATATATATATATATATATGGCCCAATTTCCCCTTGTAAGGGGATGGCCTAGCCAAGATACACGCATTCACCACGAGCCACATATACCTCAACTACTCCTCTTAGCTCCTTGGGGATAAGGGGTTTCCACATTTCCCCCCTACTGTAGATATATGAGTGAACATATATAAGGGCAGACAGTGAGCATTTGAATGTACAGACAGACAATAAAGCATGCGTATACTTTACTGTATTATGTACACCGGTTTCTTAATATGTATATTTAGTGTTTCACTAATGTCTTATATTCCATTACTGCTAGCTCGGCTGTTAGCTAGTGCATTTTACTGCTAGCAGACAACCAGTTCGGCTATTAGAGCCTTAGAGCAATATATATAGTATTGTAAACAGCCAGTCAGTGTACAGGGTGGTATGTGGTGAACAGTGAATGATAAGTGCTCTTCATACGTAATGCAAAACTAAATTGTCAATTGTGCATCAGCCTTGTACCCAGTTACTCATGCAAGTCTAGAGTCTCTCCCGGCTGTTCAGGTGTATAGTCTCCGGTGTATATATATATATATATATATATATATATATATATATATATATATATATATATATATATATATATATATATATATATATATATATATATATATATATATATATATATATATATATATATATATATATATATACGTTGGTTGTTTCCCCTTTTAACTGGGGGTAGCCGACATAAAAAACAGAAAACAATAAGGGGATTACTTTGCTCTATGGGCAATGACGAGGGAGCTAGTGACCGTTCATATGGCACTGCTGGAGTGCCACAGCACGTCCTCCCGTCTCTTCCACAACCTGTGTCGCTTCACAACTGCCAACTCCACTACTGCCCCTACCACAAGGCTACCTCTGAAAGATGCAGTCCCTTGGTAACAGCAGATGCACATCAGAGCTGCGTCACAATCGATCACCACTCATTCCTATTCCTAGCACACTCGCTTGCTTCCCTCACATCCATCCTCCTATCATTCAGGGCTCTCCTAATCCATCCATCCATCCAAACCTAGGCCTCCGTCTAGCATTTCTCCCATCAGCTCTCGCATTCATCCCCTTTTTCAGCAGTCTTTCATCATCCATCCTTTCCACATGGCCAAACCATCTCAGAACATTCATATCTACTCTGGTTGCAATTTCTCTCCTCACACCTGTTCTTGCTCTCACCACTTCATTCCTAACCCTATCCAACCGAGATACACCAATCATACTCCTCAGGCATTTCATCTCAAACACATTTAGTTTCTCTCTCTCACTTACTTTCATACCCCATAGCTCTGATCCATACATCACAGTTGGCACAACCACTTTCTCATACAAGACTTTCTTAACATTCATTTCCAACCCTCTATTCTTCATCACTCCTTTCAACGCACCCAACACTTTACATCCTTCATTCACTCTGTGACACACATCTGCTTCCACTCCACCATTTGCAGCTATAACCGAGCCTAAAGACTTAAACTGATCAACTTCCTCAAGTGTCTCTCCATTCAACATAACATTCAATCCAGCACCATCCTCATTTCTTCTACATCTCATAACCTTACTCTTTCCCGCATTCACTTGCAACTTCCTTCTCTCACACACCATTCCAAATTTTGACACTAACTGACACAGCTTCTCCTCTGAATCTGCCACCACCACAGTATCATCTGCAAACAGAAACTGATTCAGCTCCCACTCGTTATCATTACCATCTACCATTCTCAAACCTCGACCACACACTCGTTCATTCACCTATCTTACGACTCCATCAATATACAAATTGAACAGCCATGGTGACATCACACACCCCTGTATCAGTCCCACACTTACTGGAAACCACTCACTCACTTCATTCCCTACCCTAACACAAGCTCTACTACCCTCATACAAACTCTTCACTGCATGCAACAATTTACCATTAATTCCATATAATCTCAAAATATTCCACAGTGCCTCTCTATCAACTCTATCATACGCTTTCTCCAGATCCAAAAATGCAAAATACACATCCTTACCCTTTGCTAAATATTTCTCACATAAATGCCTAACTATAAAAATCTGATCTATACAACCTCTACCTCTCCTAAAACCACTCTGCACTTCTGCGATCACATTTTCTGTCTTATCCCTAATCCTATTAACCCGTATCCTACCATACACTTTTCCTACCACACTCAACAAGTTTATACCCCTAAAATTACTGCATTCATACACATCTCCCTTACCTTTGCATAGGGGCACTATACAAGCAATCACTCATTCCATTGGCAGCATTGACAACATAAAGCATATATTAAACACTCTCACTAACCATTCCAATGAAGTCACACCCCCTTCTTTCAACATCTCTCTCACGCCATCCATTCCAGGTGATTTACCTGCTTTCGCTTCACACAATGCCCTTTTCACCTCCTCTCTTGTAATCTCTCTCTCATTTTCATCTCCCATTACTGGCACTTGAACACCCCCCACAGCCACTATAGCTGCCTCTCTATCTTCCTCAACATTCAGCAAGCACTCAAAATATTCTGCCCATCTTTTCCTCGCATCGTTCCCTCTTAACATCTGTCCATTCACATCTTTCACTGTCTCTTCCATCCTCAATCCACCCTTCCTTACTCTCTTCACTTCTTTCCAAAACTTCTTTTTATTCTCTTCATATGATCTACTAAAATCCTGTCCCCACCTAACATTTGCCAACCTCTTCTCTTCCTCTACCTTCGCCTTGGTATCAACATTTTTCTCCCTATATCTTTCATACTTCTCCCTACTTTTACACAGCAGCCATTCCTTAAAAGCCCTCTTTTTCTCTTCCACTTTCATTTTCACCCTTTCATTCCACCACTCGCTGCCCCTCCTCATGCCACCTCCAACAAACCTCTTTCCACACACATCACTTGCATGTCCCACAAAACATTCTTTCATCATGCCCCATTCCTCCTCTAACTCCCCAACTTTCACCCTGTCATATACCACTTTCTACCTGTCCTGATATTCCTGTCTCTTCTCTGGCTTTTTCAACTCTTCCAACTTCACCATTTCCCTTCTACATCCCCCCACTCTATATCCCCACTCTTGTGCTACTACCACTTTTGCTTCAACCAAAAAATGGTCAGACATCCCAGCAGCCACACCTCTAAATGCATGCACATCTTTCACTCTACCAATTATGCTCTTTGCTACCAACACATAATCCATCAATGCTCTTTCTTTCACTCTTCCATTTGCCACTCTCATCCATGTATAATTATTTATTAACTTCTTGAAAAAACTATTACCTGTCACCAACTCTTGCTCCACACACATATCTAACAGTCTCTCGCCACTCTCATTCAACACAAGTACAGAGTTCCTTCTACTCAGGCCATCCACACACCTAGTTAACTCATTCCAGAATTCATTCTGCTCTTCCTCACTTCTCTCACATCCTGGCCCATACACACAAACAAAAGCCCAACATTCCCTACCTATCCTAGCCCTCACCCACATCAGCCTAGATGACACTTCTTTCCATTCCACTACCTTATTTACCATCCACTCACTCAGCAATAATGCCACACCTTCTCTTGCTCTCCCCATTTCAACCCCAGACACCCCACCTGTCACATCACCAAATGCCACGTCTCCTTTTCCTTTCATATTTGTCTCACACAATGCCAATACATCCATCCTCCTCCTACCAAACATATATCCAATCTCACATCTTTTGCTCTCTATCGTACTACAACCACGCACATTTAGACACCCCAAAACTAGAGTTTGGGGAGAAGTTATTCTCCCCTCTACTCCCCTTCTTCTTTGACGTCTCGCAGGAGATTAATACAAGGGGGGGGATTCCTATTCTCCTCGCCCCGTCCACTTTTGTCGCCTCTTACGACACACAGGATATACGTTGAGGCTAATCTTATACTTTCTCATAGTAGACTACGGCCAGAACCAAGTATTTCTCTCAAGAACCTTTATCAACACCTACCACCATGTTTGGGTCACCCACAAGGTAGGCGTGCAAGGATATTCTAGTGAAGTCTGACAGCTACAGTTGGTCCACCCCCACCGTTCCATCACATGGCAACTCCCCTCACACTCTTCCATCACAGTTCGCTGAGCTAGCAGGAGCACCATATCCCTTTGGCCAATGTCACCTATGTACAATCTTCCTCCACTCATTCCTATCTCTTGCATGCTCTCTTCCCCGCTCCACTGACATTCCACATGCATCCAATGCCTTTTTCAAGCCATCCATTCATCTCATTCTAGGTTTTCCTCTTGGCCTAACTCCAACCAGTTCTGCATGCCACACACTCTTAGCCATTCATTCACCACTCATCCTTTCCATGTGTCTAAACTAACTCAACATTCTCTGATCTAACCTATCCAACATCCCTCTTTCACCTCCCGTTTTCAGTCTGATCTCCTTTCTCACTCTATCTATCCTAGATAAACAATCATACTTCTCTAAAACCTTATATCCAATATATTCGTCCTCTCTCGCATTCCAAGTCTCTGCTCCATACAATGCTGTTGGCACAATCAAACCTTCATATATCCATCTCTTTGCATTCATTCCCAAATACCTATTCTCATCACACTTTTCAATCCACCTAGACATTTACTCACTTCATTCACTCTATGACTTCACTGACTTACCTCCGCATTCACTCGTTCATTCCTTGATACATGCCACCCCAGATACATAAAACTTTCTACTTCTTTAAACAACTCCCCATTCACTCTTACATTCAATCTACCAACATTAACACTCCTCGTGCAACTCATGACTTTACTTTTACCAACATTCACTCTCAAATTCCTTCTTTCACACACCCTAACAAACTCGGTCACCAAACGATTCAGTTCATTCTCAATATCAGCCACCAATGATGAGTCAACTGCAAATAGCAAATAATTCCATTTTCACAACCTTCCATACTCACCTACTAATTCCATGCCTCTGTCTACTACTCTCATTTCCTTCCCTTACCATTCCATCCATAAACACATTAAGCAACCACGGTGACATTACACAACCTAGACGTAACCCTACATGCACCTGTAACCCTACATTCACCTCAAACCAATCACTCATACCCTTCCAGACTCCCACACATGCTCTGTTAGTCATGTAAAAATTCTTCACTGCATTCAACACACTTCCACTTATTCCATACAGTCGCAACACACTCAACAACTCCTCTCTATCAACACTGTTATACACTTTCTCTAAATCCATGAGGGCCCAAAAAGCATTCCAACATTTCTCTGAGAACTTTTCATACACCTGTCTTGCCACATACACCTGATCCACACATCCTCTTCCTCTCCTGAACCCACACTGTTCCTCCCCAATCAATCTCTCGGTACCTTTCCTAATTTTCTCAATTAACACTTCCATATACCTTACCAACTACACTCAACAAAGTAATTTCTCTAAAACCACTACACTCATACTTACCTTCATTCCTTTTATAATGTAGAAATACACATGCACTCCTCCAGTTCAACTAGGACCTTCCCTTTCCTAAAACACACAATCAACATCCTAACCATCCATTCTACTAATGCCTCCTCCA
>JAXCGZ010002233.1:0-35000 GCA_037179515.1 Halocaridina rubra
TTTATGAAATTCATATAACTAAATATATTTTAATTATAAAATAAGTGGTATTAAATCTTAGAGACGGGTTAATTGAGGAAAAAGATGCTTTGACTAGATGGATAGACATATAGATTGCTAGTTATCAGAATGAAAAAAGATATTTAGACAGACAAATAAATAGAGACTTCGACACAGACAAAAGGACATAAATACAAGAAGATGAATATTTGTTGTTGATCTTGTCCCTGGTTGGCATGGTCAGGGATAAAACCTTTGTAGATAGTTATGACTTTGATTTTAGTTTTGGTACCAAATGGTCTTCCACAGCCTTGCATCTGGGAGCTCGTGCTTGAAGGCACACTCAAGAGAAGCCGAAAGATATGATGATGAATTCAAGTAGTCAACATAATGAATGAACATAAACTATAAACTGTCCATCACTCTAAAATGCTTACCTCCATGAGACGACAGTAGGTCCCCATTATTCTCATTCACCGCTGCAAACAACGATCACTCAAACATTCTCTTACAATGTCGTGGTTTAAACAAGTGTTAATTCTAATGTGAACAATGGGTGTGTGCATTAAAAAATTTATGACACCGTCTATACACATGGCTAAGTAGTCTACATAGCACCAATATACACACTAGTGCTTTCACACACGAGATTATGTGTGCATGTCCTCCATGGCAGGCAATACATGCACCACCTAGCGAATAAAGAACGTACCATCTAGAGAGAGGTGATTTTTGCATGAGATTCTTGCAATGTCCATGTACATTATGCCAGGGAGGTTGACTATATAACCAGTGCTCCTGAGTGTTGGGTTGTGCTGTAGCACAACTTTGCATCGTGGGGGGGGGTACTTTTTCCTCTGGGGGGAACAAGAGCACCTCCGTGTTCTCTTAGGTGTCGTGAAAGTATCTTAAATGGGGTAGAGTGGGGACACTGGGAATCCCCTCCTCTGTACTTTATGCCTACAAGTAGCCAGGAAACACGGGGGGTATTCTAGCAGGAGAGATGCAGCCAGAACTCAAGTAATTGTGATAAAAATATGGACGCCGGCCAAATGTATTTCTCGCACCTGCTAGCATAGTGAACTGTGATAGATGGGTGTGAGGACAGCTACCATGTGGTGGTAACTTGACAGTTTAGTATCGCGGCCGAATTTCGGCTATTTCCCGCCAAAAATATATAATGATAATTTTAGATTTAGGTTAGGTTAAGAATGGTTAGGTTTGGTTATGAAGTTAAAATTCTTAACCTAACCTAACCTAAATCCAAAATTATCTTTATATATTTTTGGCGGGAAATAGCCTAAATTCGGCGGCGATACTAAACTCTTAAATTACCCATGTGATGAAGTGGTGAAGGTAGACCAGCTGCGGCTGTCGTACTCACGGTAGAATATCTGCCCGACTACCTTCTGGGAGACGGAAGCAGGGTGGCAGGGGGGATATGTTGCAATTCTCTATCCTCAAGCAGCTATGAGTAGTAGTTGAGGTATGTGTGGGTGCTTCTTGGCTCGACCACCCCCTTATAAGGGGGAATAAGTCCATGTATATTTATAGACCATGTATATACACACGAGATTGTTGGGTAAGGTTAGATGACGTTAAGTTACGTTATCGTGTAAATTCTGTTATTGAACAAAGAAAAAAAGAGTTGGAGAAATCCAGACATTTCTGAGTATCTGGCAACACTTCTACGTAGTGTACATAGCACCAGTATACAGTAGCAACTGTCTGGTAGTGGTAAATTTTTGCAATTACGCTCATTTCAATTAGGAGGTGAAAATTATTTTGTCCTATGGTTTCCGATGCGTTTGGAATGAATGTGACCTTGAAAACCTCCGGGTTGAGATTCGTTTTTTGCAACCCATTAATTTTTGGACTAAAATATTTATTTTTCGAGATAGGTTATGATGTGATTTGAATTAATCTTGGTAATTGTTTTGTTAGAAATCACAATATTGTGTATAGGCCGATATTGGTGGGGACCTGAATAACATAATCTAACTAACCTAACTTAAATAACCCAACCTAACCTAACTCAGCTTTAAAGCCTTACTTATTTTAATAGGGTAAATTGGCTATTTAAACAGTAGTGCAGCATATTTCAGGAAGTGTGGCAACACTGATTTCAAGGGGAAGGCTATGGATGGGGTGCATAAAACGAATTTTAGCTATTTTTCCTTAGGTTTTAAATGTTTTTAAATGCGTTTGACCTTCAAAACTGTTGGTCATTATCAGGTTAGGTTAGCTTATATTTTATGATAGTTTGCAAGATTACATTCTTCCAAAACATAAAAAATTATAGGAGAAATATAAATTTCACCTCCATAATGAGACGGTCACATTTGTAAAAATTTACCCATAATTTTAATAGCTTTATGGAAAATAAAGATCAAAATAGGGAATTCCTCCATGTTTTTTGAGCGCTTGTTCATCTCATTTTAAATGATGATTATACTTGGCTTGATATATATATATATATATATATATATATATATATATATATATATATATATATATATATATATATATATATATATATATATATACACCAAAATCTAGATTAGCAGATCTGTCACAGAATATCCCAATTTATTACTCCTATAAGTTTTGTTGCATTATATTTTAAGAAAATGAGCCAGAATAAAAAAATTTGGTTAAGATTCCTTTTACGCACTCCTCCATGACCTACCCGACAGACTAATGTTGCTGCCGTGATGTGATGGGTTTTATGTCACAGACCCCTTTTTATACTAAGGGCTAGGATGGTGCCTTCTGGTGAAGGACTTTGGTTTTGACAGGTGGGGTCATTCCCTTTATTAAATGCCCTTTCTAACCTCAGACTGTGGTGGGTCATGAACCCTTGCCCTGATGTCTCAAAGTCGCAGACGCTACCACTTTGCCACTGGGACCACCTAGTGTTACCACTAC
This sequence comes from Halocaridina rubra, assembly GCA_037179515.1. NCBI lineage: Eukaryota > Metazoa > Arthropoda > Malacostraca > Decapoda > Atyidae > Halocaridina > Halocaridina rubra. The sequence continues at coordinate 2,929 of JAXCGZ010002233.1, forward strand.
TTTCTGAAATGTGCTATGCTTTTGCATAAACATCCAAATTCACCCCATTAAAGTATGTAAGGCTTCAATATTGAGTTGGATAAGGTTTGTTAGCTTTGATTAGCTTAATTTAAGTTAGGTTATTTAAGCATCTTCCATTGTTCACCCGTGTCAGTCCTAGTACAAAAAATAGTGATCTCTGAGATAAACGATTATCAGAAAAATACAGAAATTTCTTACGTGTAAGATATTATTTTAGTTGCTTTATATTTTTAGAAAAGGAGTTATACAATTAGGTAAATGTGCTCTCTCACTCCTGAGTGAAGTAAATGTGCTCTCTCACTCCTGAGTGAAGTAAATGTGCTCTCTCACTCCTGAGTGAAGTAAATGTGCTCTCTCACTCCTGAGTGAAGTAAATGTGCTCTCTCACTCCTGAGTGAAATAAAAATAAAAATGCAAGGCCAAATATACAAAAACCATAATAGCCAATAAAAATCCATTTTTAAAGTGGAGGTCAGCAAACTTAACAAATCTAAACAAACCAGCCCATTTATGGACCTCGATAAGGGCAAGAAACCCAGCCTTCCTAAGGATGAGTAATACTTCAGTAAATGTTTTCTTTCAGACCTCCGAGTGAAAGAAATATAAAAAATTAAAAAAATATCTAAAAACTATAAATTATTTATCATCTCGTTTCCTAGTTCTAGTTGGACCAACCAAACTTATATCTAATGCAATAATAAATGTCTTGAGATTTTTTTTTTACTTAAGATTGATTCATACTTCATATTCATTCAACTTCCTAGAGCTTTGGTTAAATTCTTCCTTTTCGGCAGTAGCTGAGATTTTTTCAAATGTAAGATGAGAAGTCCATTATTACAGACTGCCTTGTAGAAATTATAATAATTAAAGTTTTGGCAAATGTTTACTTTCACATCCCCCATATAGGAAAAACTCATGAAATTCAATATAAGTTTAGGTCAGATTTGATTAAGTTTGTAAATTTTGTTCAGGCCTTGTTAATGAAAGTTCATAAGTGATATAATTATTTATTTACCTGTTGTAAATATTTGTATATGGTTTGTATTATCATTTCACCAATTGGGGTGTGTGAAGTAAGCATTTATCTTATGTGTTATAATTGCGACATTATAACGTTGTTACTACTTGCCTGTCATATATTTGGTTTTGAAAGTATGAAGACTATAGAAGTTCATATTTTTTTCCCCACTATATTGTGTACACTGTTGCTTTGGGCTGTGGTTGCTCATTGGTAGAGTATGCAACTTGGGATGTAACGACTGACGACGCAGGTTTGATTCCTGCCACAGGGTATTAGGAATGACATCCAGCCTATTCATCCAGCTCCAAGTAGGTCTTTGACCACCCACGTTCATGGGAACTAATTATGACATAAAATGGGGGAAGGGGGTAATTGAGCATATTGTTGCTGCTGAAATCTCTTCATCATATCTTTGGATTTTCCTACAAGTAGTCGCTATAGTGAATCAATTGTCTCCATATTGCCCTATTCCCTACGTCCACCTCAGTCACACCACACACCCTCATGTCTTTCCTTACCACATCCATAAACTTCCTCTTTGGCTCCCCTTTCTGCCTGGTAGCGCCATCCTCAGCAGCTTTTCCCAACATACTCCTCATAACATGCCCAAACCATTTCCATCACACCTCTCTCACCACGTCCCCAAATCTTTCTACCTGCGCTGCTGAAAAGCAACTTTACTTAAAAATTTTCTTATATCTAGTAAGTTATTGAAGTCCCTCAGGAGATAAATCTTTAAATAGTAGTCTGTCTCAGTCAAATTTAGGTTAGAGCTTTTACAGTTGGGATCTTTGAAACAATTTTTAATGTACTTAACCTTCTTGTTAAAAAAAGAAAAATCCTAAGCCACCCCAAATTTGAGCTATTATTAAGCGTGGAAAGCGGAATACCTCACTAGTAATTGCATTAATAGTAATGCAGAAAATGGTTTTAATTTTTTTGTTGGATAATTGACATCATTAAGATAATATATATATGCACTTGGATATTTATTCTGCAGTTAAAATGCTAAATTATTTCAGTTTACCTGGTCCAACGAGTTTGGTAAATTTTCTTTTCTTTTTAGGGCTAACTCTGGTTTTTGTAGGTTTTACTATTGTTAGTAGCCGTGGCAAAGTGGTACAGCTCGCAACTTTAAGTCATCAAGTTGAGGGTTTTTCGTGATATATATATATATATATATATATATATATATATATATATATATATATATATATATATATATATATATATATATATATATATATATATATATATATATATATATAATATGTTCTTAATATTCAAGTATTTTTTTTTTTTATTAATATCAGTTATGTGGTAAGGTGTGGTTAAGGAGGACATGAGGGTATTTGATGTGATGGAGGAGGACGAAGGGGATAGGACGATATAGAGACAATAGATCCATTAGAGTGATCCCAGACTGGCGAAGCCGAAAGATATGATGATGATGAGAGTTAATGTTAACAATGTCATTTTTCCTTAAACAATTGGAAGAGAATTTCCACTGAATATTCTTTACAAAAAAATCTGATATATAGGTTGGGTTCTCATCTGCCATTTCATTTGGTGCAGCTAATTTAAAACCTTTATGTATTTTCACCTACAGTATTTAGTTCGATATACAGAAACGGATACATCCAGGATAGACAGTTAAGATCATAATGCCAGTGGAATATTAAACAGTATCAACAGTTACTTTCATCATATAAAACATGTGCTACAGAACCAAGATCTACTTTTATATCTAAGACATCTTCCTTGATATTTTTTTTTTTTTCCCCAAAAAAATGCTGCAATGTTCTGTTGAAACTCACAGGGTGTCCACAACCGAACAGAAATGGGAGGGAAATAGCACTCCAAAGCTCCTTAAGGTATTCAACTCCCTCGATCCATTCTGCAGCATACAGACATATATTAAGGACATTATCCCTCTTGTAAGGGAGAATATGTTGTCAGCCCCTTATTCAACTATCCTTAACACGCAGGGTATATAAGGAATCCTCTCCCGCCCCACTATTAATATATATTTAATACTATCAACGAATGAGTCATAAACTCCATTGAATCACGACATATAAGTCATTTGCTTTTGTAAGAAAGTAATCACTAATTGTTTTTCTAAATGAGACAACATGTGCTCTCTGAGCTACCAGGGTGCCACAACTGAAACAAAAGTAGTAGAGGGCTTCCAAAAAATTAATCAGGGAGGCAGAGATTAGCAGCCCCATTCCCTTATAGTTGCTTCCTACAATATGAAGGGGATTACAGAGATAATGCTTTCACTTGTATCTTAACACTCATAAAGGATGAAACGAAGTACTGTACAGAGTTATACAAGAAAATGTAAACAAAAGCTAATATGATGTACATACTACTAGAGATTCGCATTAAGGTTGACAGAATATAAAAGAGAGGTTTAGGAAAGGGAAAAGAAACCAGCATTAAAATGAAAAAGTCTGTAAGTACGGATATATGGAGAGAGAAATTATTATGGGATAATATTAACATAAAATTGTGACATCAGCTATTTAGAATTTAGAACATCGCACAGGTAAGAATACAATATTCTTTCTCAGCTTCAGGTAAAGGATGCCTTTCTTACCAATTTTAGCAATATCCCCTTAAGTTTTTTACCATCATGAAATGCACTCGTATTAAAATTACACTGTTAGAGTAAATAAAATACTCTTGGCCCTGTGGGAAAAGCTACACGATAAAATAATTACTATCACTATATTTGCATGGCGATACAGTTTATAAAGCCGACTTTTAAGTATTGAAACAAATCTGAGTTACAGAATAGGATAAGTAAGGGCATTTTATAAAACAGAATTCCAGCAGTTGACAGGTTCCAAGGTATGACAGATGTAAATAATTTGCTGAGGATATTTTTCAGAACAGTTTCTTAGGAAGCAAGCTTAAAAGTTACTGAGAATAACAAACAAGTAAATAAAAAAACAACAACACATATTAACAGTACTTTTAAAAACGGGAGAAAAAAAACGCATTGAATATGAGTCTCTTAAGCTTTGAGTATGAGTCTTTTTAAGCTTTGACCTGAGCTTTGGCAGCTGCTGCTGCAGCTTCCTGCTGTTGCTTGATGCTTCCAAGCTGTTGATCTAATTTCACCTCCATTATGTCCATCACAACTGTAAAAAGTAAAACAAATATATAAATATTTTTCTTATGCATATTGCAACATCCTGATGCCAGCAAACATAAAAAAATGGAGGAAGGTATGTTTCATCATATCCTGAGTATCTAGGATACTCATTTCTATTATCAACCTATTCTGTGATCGGTTTTACGTCACAGACTGACTTTTCTACTAAGGTGCCTTCTTGCGAAGGACTGGTCTTGGCAAGTGCGAATGTTACCCTGAGTAAATGCCCTTTCTAACCCCTCAAGCCGCGAACCCACAACCTAACGAATCAAAGTTGCGAGCATTACCACTCGGCCAAGGTGGCCACTATTATCAATCTGTTCTATGGCAAGAAAAAAAATTTAGTGATAGGATTTTCAGGCCTTTGCTATTGTATACCAACTAGTTTTTTCCTCTAGGAATAAGCGAATATTGTTGTAGTATTCTTCTCCTCTACCATTAGTATAAATAAATATAGTTACTTAAATGTTACCCTTAGTTCTGGGAGAGAAGTAATTCCACTCCTGTATTTTATGCATAGCACAAAGTGAATAACAGATAATGTTCTGGTGGTGATGTAAAAACGATACTACTCTCGTAATATCTGCACACTGTAAGAGCTGGCCAAAAGACACGTATCTGGTGACGGGGATAAAGAACTCTAATATCACATTTTTGTCCACCTTTAGAAGCAAATATATGGGATATGCTAGAAGTGTTGGCAATCACTCTCTTTTAATTCTTTTGTTGGAGCTGTGGCCAAAATTTTTAAAAACAGGACTTTTAAGACCAAATTTTCCACACACCTTCTGATTCATATGAATTAATCGGGGCGTCAAGAGAGACTGATACACGGCTGTTTAAATAAAGATGGGCAGACGTTCAGAGTGAGTTCCACATACAAATAAATAAATGTAGTGATTTTTTTTTTCATGATGGAAACATTATAAAAAGGTCATATACATACCTTCTCTTAACTTGTTTTTCTCAGTTGCAATTTTCTGAATTTTTTCCATCTGTTCAGTCACATACTTAACCTTTCTGCTAAAGTAATCCTTTGCCCCTCCAATGTCCTGAAATAACAGGGATATGTCATATTAGCTAAAAAGTTCCCAACCCAACCAAGTCCTATTATTTTACATAAGCACCCGCACAATAATGTCATATTCTTTTACATAATCACAAGGCAAAAATGACAAATTCTTTACATATATGTGATTTTTTGCCTTAATGTTTTGGCCATTATACTATATCCAGCATATGTCAATGAGTTGATGAAGAAAATAGTGCAAAGTTATATGTAAATTTATAAGGTATTTAGTGTGTGGTCTACTAAGGCATATAGCCTACACTAGTCCATATGGTATGGTCAATAATAATTGGTAAAATATTTTTTATTTGTTACTTAAGAATCATCATGCAATGATGATCAGGTTAGGTTTACTTAGGATAGCTTAGGGTACAGAAGACTACAAATAATGAGTTAGACCGAACATTAATATATACTCACTCGTTCGATATAGTATCCAGTGCCAATATCAATTAACAGGTTTTCTGCATCTGATATTGTACCAGGGACATACATACAGCTTGTCAACGGGACCAAAACTTCTTTCCCTTTAGTATCAGAGGTGATCTGAGAAAGAACATAAAAATAACAGAACACATATCAGTAATAAAATTTAAAAAATTCCTTAAGTCAATGATATTCAATATAATTTTGGAAAACAAGCTCAAAAGCATCCATAGTATTGAATAAGGAACAAATTTTACAAAATGCTTCTGGAACTTAAATTCACATCAACAAATGCCTCAGATTTAATTGCAACTATAATTTTAAGTTCATATACAAATTTCCTTAACTTCAAAGAAATGAGAAAAATTGCTGAAAAAACAACTCTTACAGACTACAAATGATTTCTTGTCAATTATCTCTAGCTTTAAGAAACTTAGTAAATACTAATTCATCATATAGTTCCAAATCTGGATCAGCACAAGATGGCTACGTTCTCGGATGAAATTTCACTCGCCCCAAACCAACACAATTATTATTCCTATGATATATGAGCCACCCTCACAACAATAGCAGTAAGATGGATGTCAATAACCCATTTGCAAATGAAGAACCTTTTCCAAATAATTATAATTATTATTATTATTATAAGTGTTATTATTGTGGCCACCTTGACAAAGGGGTAAAACTCGCAACCGAGTCGTCAGGTCACAGGTTCGCAGCCCGCCACTGTCTGAGGTTAGGGCATTCACTCAGGGTAATGATCACACCTGCCAAAACAAAAGTCCTTTGCAAGAAGGCACTGTCCTAGCCCTTAGCAGAAAAGGGAGTCCATGATGTAAAACCGATCACATTATTATTATTATATTTGGTAAATGTAAATTCCATTCCAGTCACAAAACTAAATTTTATGAAATTGTTAGGTTTGGCAAAATAGAGCATCAGAACAAAAACAAAGTGAAAAGGGGACGAAATTGCTTGTCAGGATGAGGAACTACAAAACATCCCAAGTTCATTCTGCATAGGCTCTGTACAGCTAATTACTTCACTTTTAATGATCAGACTTTCCAGGTTCGAAGTTTTGTAACAATCGCTGCTTATCCTTTTGCGTTTCAATGAAAGGATCTTCTCGGTATCACTATTCCATGTACTGTACTCTAGTTTCTTTTATTCCTAATATTTTTATTATAATTACTGAGAACAATTCCTCAATTACTTTGAACAAACTCTAAGAACACAAAGGGAATAAAAAAGTAACGTATAACCTCATCCATATTTTTAAAACATATTACCTTCTAACAGGAAAAGTACTGGATGATTAAAAAAAATAAAAATAAAATTCTCTCCTGTTTCTCTAATCATGATCCCTGTTCACAGCCAAACTTGTGAACATCGTATTAAAAGGGGAACATCAAGCCTTAGTATGTGCCAAATTCAAGAATCATGTTTAAAGATTGAGGATTTACCCTGGCCCCATTGGGTGAGTTTATTTTCACTTGTAGACATTTCTCATGGTAAGTTTATAATGCATTGCATCAACTCATTCTGTTCTTTTGTGTGTTTCTCACCCTTCAAAAAATCAAGGTCTTTAAAAGTAGTTTGACATAATTAGTAGTAGGTAATTTATTCTGTCGTTCAATTTAATTACACAAGAAAATACTCCTTACCTTATCAACACATTCTCCAGATTCATTAAATTTCATCTGAGCAATTTTGAGCTGTTGTAAAGAGTCATTAAAGAACTGGAGCTCCTGTAAAATAGAAGAAAGAGTTAAGTAGTGAGTGACGATTCTTAATAGCATGAATCAAGAAGTATTGATAAATAATACAATAACTCTATAAGTTTAAAAACATCAGTTTGCAGCTGCAGTACAGAAAAAAAAATGCACAAAGACGCTACCATCTGAAGAGTATAAAAAGGTATTTTTTTGTGGATACCAGTTGTAACATTACTTCCTGCCATCAAAGTCGAAATATTAGTTCTGCCTGGGCCATATATATATATATATATATATATATATATATATATATATATATATATATATATATATATATATATATATATATATATATATATATATATATATATATATATATATATAGTATTACCAACAGATGAATATAGGTCAGCTACAAAGGAAAACTGAAGCGACGGAGTGCTGAGATCTTTCAGAATGTATTTTCAACCATCTTCAGGGTTGCTCTGAATATGGACTCTAATACAGTCAGATATATCTCAGCACTTCATCGTGTCACAATTCATCTGTGAGTTAAGTAATTACCTCTTGTGATATTTAGACATATTACATACAAAATATGTCTTAAAATGTAATTAAGACCTGACATATCTTTCTGGTGCTATAAACATTCTTATACCTGTCCTAAAAGAAATCACTAATTAATACGAGAAATCCTCGGGCCAGTCATGCAGTAGTGACAGTAGTAACATCTTTAACTTTGCTTTGAAAATAGTTTCCTTCCCAGATTTTATAGACCTAATGAAATCTGTAAAATCTTAGTACATGTACAAATCATAATACTATATATATATATATATATATATATATATATATATATATATATATATATATATATATATATATATATATATATATATTGTATTACCTGCCCTGAAGCCACCTACCTATTTCAGGAACAAACATAGCACAATAGGACACATCCACCTCAGTCCAACACAATCCAAAATAATACTTGCAGAAAAAAGATACCAAAGGAAAATAGCAACAAAGAATAGGAGGACAGACTTCACATTGATAACATGCCTTAAGCTCTGAATGGGAATCCAAATGTCTGAGGGCATGGCTATGCTAAGTATGTGAGGTTCCCAAAAGAAAACAGCTGCTACGTTTTTGCCATGACATTAATGAAGGGATGAATGAATACATTTCATTGTTCTGTGGCAATTTTGTGAGAGAAAACAGGAGAAAATTAATGTTACTGGTAATGCGTAATTTGATTATGTGTGTCTCCATCGTAGATCCTGTCTTGATCTGGAGTTAAAGGCAAAATCTTAATTCGGGCTAAACATATATACTCGCCACTTAGAACAACGCAAGGATAGGTTCTCAAAAGGCACGGGTAATGTAAAATTCGCGTCATTTTCCATAAGAAACAATAATAATAGGCATAGATACATTCCACAACTGTACATAAACACACTATGCCAAAGTTATAAGATAAGTAAAACATATTTTATAAATACATAACAAAGCTGAAAGATCTGTAATTATTTATATTAATATAAAAATAGTGTACAGTATAAAAGATACATATTTACAAATAAATACTGGACAGCAAAATAAAATTAATGCACCCTGAGAACGAACCCCTATCTGCAAACGTAAACAAAGATGACATAAGCGGTAGGAGAAGGAAGAGGTGGCAGTGAGGAGGTAACTTAAGTGAGAGGAGAAGAGGAGGAGGAATGGGGAGAGCAAAGCCCTGGTTGTAGTTGGGATTAATACTGGGTGAAGAGAGACTGAAGCAAATGGTAGCATGGTGGGAAACTGCCTCAGAGGTGGTCACTTAGTTACTAAACTGAAATTTTTTTTTGCTTTTTCTCGCGCTCGCATATTTCATATTTTTGAAGCGTTATTCCAATTTTGCGTATTATAGAAACTCGTAAAAAGCGAGTTGACTGTACTTTAAAAATGTCAACTTTACTTACATTATGTTTTTAGCTATGGCACTTGGCACTTATGTACCATAATAATAGAAAAAATTAAATAAAAAATCTATGCAGCTGGCCATTTTTTTTTTTTTTAATTAAATGTTGCCAATATACAACAGCTGTAGCTATAACTATTATGTACGTAACTTTGACCTTTTGAATAGGTAACTTTGGCATTTTTGAAGTGAATGTTTGGCCTAAACAAGAAGAAAAATATCTCATGTGGCCCCAAAGATCATATAATGTTGCCTGTATGAGGTCTATAGGTCCCACCCGAGGACAGGGCCAATTGACCCCTTAAGACAACTGCCCCATTGGTGAAGAGCCCCTAATTCTAAAATGGAAAAGCAGACAACTGTCCCTTGTAAATATATATTAATGCTAAAATAGTACATATAATCAAGTAATAATGAATGAAAACAAGTTCAAAGTGAATAACGCATTATTTTAAACTTGCTTACATTAGGTTAGATTAGGCTGGGCTAGGTTAAGTTATAGTTACGGTTCGAATTATGCACCCCACCCTAACTCGTATTCATCCCTCATCGAATGGTAATTTTTTGACATATATGTCTAGAACAAATGTCACCCACTCCTGGAAAATTCTTACTCTGTTAAAAAATTATGCAAAGAAATATACGGTTGATTATTACAAATCAACAAAGTCTGACGGGACCCCGTTATATACCCGATAGACGAGACCAATACAGCTAATTCTCAAGCGAGACACGCTGCTGTTTCAATGCCTAAATTTACCCCACTAAGGTACGTAACTTAACTAACCTGCCTAACCTAACTAGGTTAAGCGAGCTTAGGTTTGGTTAGTTACTTACAAACCTCAATTGGGTAAATTTGGGTGTTCAAACAGCAGTGCGGCTCGGCTGAGAATCGGTGATGTCAAGTCTCGTCTCGGGTACATAACGGAACGCTCTAGGGTATTATTAACTTCTTTTAATTAGCCATAAATTTATATGAGTAACTTGTACCAAAGTAAATGGTTTCCAGGAGTGGGTGAGGTTTGTAATATAGGCATATATGTCAAAGATTTACTACTTATTGGCGTAGAAATACGAGTTACGGAGGGGTGCATAAAATGAATCTTAACCAAAGATTATTTGGTTAAGGTGAATTAGGTTAGGTTGGGTCAATTATCCAAAAGGGCAATTGTTTTATGAGGCAATGGTCCCTACCTCCACACCTTCGAATGACATTTTTCATCAAAGTCTCTCACCATAATAAGCACCCCAAGCTTACCTGATCGAGTTGGTTTTTCAGACTGGTCAGTTGCTCTAAGTTAAGCTTAGAAATATCGATGACCTGAGGGCCTGTCCCACTTTTTACAGAGGCCATTTTACTTATTCGATGATCGAATCGTTAATAAAATATTAAAATACGAGATGATTGAGGCGAGACTACTTCAGCTACTGTAATACATCAACACGAGTTTTACAATATTAATAATGCTTCTAATTTTTGAACAAATAACCTAAATATTTTTCTTCTTGAATTACTGGAAATTTATATTTATTTCACATAAAAATGCATTTTTTCTTTAGAATAGTTAATAGATTATTATTTTATTTTTTATTTTTGATAATCATAGAGAGACATTACTATTTTTTTTTAGCAAAACTGCTTATTTGGTGTTGTCATTTATCAACGAGTGATGCAATATAGAATACGCAAACTTCCTCCGTGTTCCCCTGCATGTCGTAAGAGTCGACAAATTGGGGAGGAGCAGGGGGACTGAGAATTCCCTCCTCTGTGTATTTTCTTCCGAGAGAGTCATAGTTTTATGGCCTGACTCAGCCATTCCCATTTTAAGGGGAAAAATGCCTCATAGAAAAATAATAACAATAATAATAATAATAATAACAAAAATAATAATAATAATAATAATAATATCTATCTTAACTCCAAGCATCCTTAGACCATATCATCGCAGACTAAATGATTTACACTAATATATATATATATATATATATATATATATATATATATATATATATATATATATATATATATATATATATATATATATATATATATATATATATATATATATATATATATATATATATATATATATATATATATATATATATATATATATATATATATATATATTCTCGTTATAATATGCTCCAGGGGTTCGATATAGAAAAATTAAGCACTATTTTTGCACAGTTTTATGTGTCATAATTAGTCATCCTTGAAGTGGGGGCGAACATAGCCATGTTGAAGCCATAGAGGATAAGGGCTGGATTCTCTTCCTAATGCCTCGCAGCGAGATTCAACCCATTTTAGTCGCTACGAGACTCGCACACTTTACCAATGAGCCACAGCAGTGAAAATGAAATATATCCAGTAAGTAACAGCAGTTAAAGGAAGAAAATCTAAAAATCTAAAAGGCATTACAACCGTATTACAATGAGGAGGAAAGCTAAGCATATTCAAAGCAGGAAATTATTTTTGTAATGAATAAAATCAAGACTCACCTATTCATCAAATTTGAAATTACAGTAGGTTAATCATAAGAAGGATCTATTCTTGAGTCATATTTGAATTCATGATTAGGTGAACAAAACCAAGAATGTTCTAATTATTTTAGATACTGAACACTTTGAAAGCCAGAGGAATTAGAATATGCAGTCATAAGGAGAGATAATAAGCTGTCACATTATTATGACAAATTAGAATATGCAGTCATTAATCTAGAGACATAAGGAGAGACTAATAAGCTGTCACATTATTATGACAGATGAAATATATTACTTAAATCAATTAGGTAAGTACACTTTAGGAATATTTATCTTTAATACATATTCTAAATGCCTTCACTGCAGGCGAATGCAAAATGCATTTCATTAATTCTTTTCCCTTTACAACAATATGAGGAGTTTGTTGGCATTGGGTTTCTGCTTAGATAATAATATCATAATCCAAAATTCAAATATATTTGTATTCAACTTTAATATTGGAGAACAAATTCCAACATATTATTCTTTGTATGTTGTATGTCCAAAGAAAAGGAATAGGATAGTGAAGGGCTGGAAATTCCTTTTTTTTCCCCTGAATATCATTATTATATTACATCAAATACAGAATAGTTGATAATAATAGATAATAAAGCCCCTATCCTTCAGCAAGATATTGCTTCTCCTTGACAACACTACAGTCTGTGTGTGTACATTTAGACTCTAATAGTCATGTTAACTGAAACTCCATGATAATTGTATATACATGCCAGGTCATATTCAAATGAATAGGTTCTATTTTATAGTTGTTAACACTGTGACAGATTAATATATATCTTAGAATGCATATACAGATATGAAGCATATCAATGAAGACTTTGTCATCTGGCTTAAGGTTGCAGAAAGTTTCATTTACTATCTAAACACCATCAACTGCAAGACTACAAATATTAATCCTGTTTTTACGTCACGGACTCCATTTTCTATAAGGACTTTTTCAAAGAACTTTGGTTTTGGCTAACACAACCGTGAACCTGAGTGAATGCCCTTTTTAACCTCAGACCATAGTGGATCTCGAACCGACGAGGTGACGAATCTCAGTCGAGGCCACTACCAATCTGCCCACGGTTAATATTATATCATGAAATTTATCTTTAATTTTCTTTTCAACGTGAGTCCATATTCCACTGTATAATAAAAGGAATGCAGCTATTATGTGTGGCAAGAAAAATAAAAAGCTTGCCCTATCCCTTTTAGCTGGTTGTTATAGTATGTAGGGAATACAAGTGGATTTTTTGTTCTTCTGCCATCACTAGGGTTAGAGTGCTACAAAATTTACTTCTGATAATTTTTTTTTTTTTTTTTTTTTTTTGCTGCAAAGAGTGGTTCCCACAAATATATCCTTTCTGTATAATCAGAAACAAGAGCATGGTAGGGTAGGATTTTTTGTGTGGATTGTCTTATATAAGTCTCATAGCATATTATGAAGTGCCAATATAAAGTGCTCTTAACAGAAATGAAACTATATGTACAATTTAAAAGCCAGAAGTGCACTTTACATAAAGATCTACGTCTTACAAAAATGTGAGAAATTAAAAAAATGGAAATAATGCACATTTGCTGACAATATCAACTTAAGACAGTTGGTGACATTTAATGGAACTACTTTTTAATGAAAAGAACAATATTCTGTTCTAGTATACAGTATATTATAAATGCTTTATGCAGATTAATTCCTCACTTTTTCCATTTTTTTTTTACATAATTACTATATCAAACCATTTACTGTATGACACTGGGAAATCCCTTATTCAATCATTTCTGCTTTTTCATGTATGGCAATTACGTGGCCGGTAATAAAGTCACTGGAAAAAAAGTCACAGTAAAAATTTATAGGTTGGGTTAGGCTGGGTAAGTTAGGTTAGGTTTGACATTTTCAGTGACTTTTTATCTGTGAATTTTTTACCTGGTTTCGGTAGTCAATATTGTGGCTATACTGGTAGGAATAACTTGGTACGTAAGTACAGTATTTTCCTTATAACATAGGTACAATTTGGTTATGGTGATCACCACAGTGGAATAATGATGAAAACTTCATATTCAAATTATGTAAATACCTATTCTGGTAGCATCAGGTGATGATCAGTGGGGGTAAACAAATAATATTTACAGATTACTTTGCAATTAAGTCTTTTCACAGCACTCCTGAAAAATAAACAGCTGCATGTGCTGAAGTGGTGGGGGCAGATCAGCTGATGCTGTTGGACCTCATTGTAGAATATCCTTGCTCGCCTTCCTTGTGGGTGACCCAAGCAGGGTGGAAGAGGAGAGACGTGACAACCCTTTATCCCTAAGGAGCTGAGAGGAATGGTTGAGGTGTGTGTGAAAAGTGGTGAATGTGCATTTCTTGGCTCGGCCACCTCCCTTACAAGGAGGAATGAGGCATGTGTATATGTATATGTACGTAGGATGGTTTTCATAACTAATTTTACATCCCAAATTCAAATAAAGCAATGAAAATATTTTTTTTTTTACAGAAACTCCATGTTCTCTCTCTAATTCTTCGACCCCTTTATGGAAAACTAATACCTCTCCTTAAATCAGGCAAAAAGGGAACATAGTTAAATGCTGTAAACTTGCATAAGACACAAGCAAAGACAGTCAAGAAATACATCTCTAATGAGTGAGACGTAACGTCCGTTGAGTGTCATGCTCCCCGTGAGGGTTAAGACGTCACCAGAACCAGCATTATTGGCAGTGTATTTGGTTAACATAGGATCAAATCTGCTACCCAGAGAGCCAACCTGGAACCAAATAATAAATAAATTTAGATTCAATTACTTTCTACTCTTTAATAACAGAAATGTACCTGGGTTTCCTTAGTCAAGAGTCTCTACCTCAGGGTGGTATTACTAATCCAGGAAAAAATGTCAAAGAAACAAGTCAAAGGAAAAAAATTCTAGCTAAACCTAACCTACATGTGACTTTATTACCGGCCACGCTGTTACCAGTACACTGCACATGTGATAAATGAAAGTCATGGCCAGACATATAGTACATATTCATGGCTGTGGTCATTATGTTGAATGTTGTGAATGGCTTGGGTAGTAAGTCAATGACCACCAGTAATTATCCTATATTTATTTTATTTCAATTATTTTTCATTTTTGAAGCAGGGCTTATCTAAATTTATTCACTTAAACATTTTCAGTTACCAATGAGGAAGCAATCTAATGAAAATACAATGGTTACTACAGTATTTAAACTTACATATCCTTTGAGATGGAAGAGAATCCCCCATGTAAGGAATAAGAGTTAACTAAAAGGAGTAATGGGATAAGGCTGGGTTGGTTATAATGAAATAATTTTGCCTCCCTTTTTTCTTAGTTGTAATAATAACAAACGACTTACAACAGTTTTGATAGGATTTTGCCTGCCAGTTTTCTAAGTTGTGGCTACCACAACCCAAATGGATATGGCACCACATTAAAAAAAACAATGATAGCAAACTACTTACAACAGTCTGCTTAGAACTACGAATCCCCTTAACTACTGTTAACTGTGAAATAATGCTACATACTTACTCGTACTTCAACATTCTGGAAGTAGTTTGGATAAAAAGATGAGACTGTCACAACGACTGTGGCGACAGGCTGAGATGAGCCAAGGTCCACAACAATTCTAGGCAATAATTTACTAGTGGAGCAGAAACAGTCCTCTTGAACCTTCTCACATTTTGCACTACTTACCTATGTTTGAGTAAATAAAGAAATTGGGATATTTTATACAGAACTGGTTTTATGTTAAAGATTCCCTTTTCTACTAAGGGCTAGGACTGTGTCTTCTTGCGAAGGATATTCCTTTTGGCAGGTGTGATCGTTACTCTGAGTGCATGTCCTTGCTAACCATCGACCTGAAGCCTCAAAGTTGCAGACGCTACCTCTTTGCCACGGCGACCAATTTATATGTGCTTTATGGTGATATTCCACTATATTGCATCAAATGCACTCCGTACAGTGCTCAAATGTACAGATTACTGTTTAATCATGTAATTGTTATGTACGGTAGATGAATGATGAAATAGATTATGATTGCTACTTTACTTTAGAAGTACTAATATGTAATAGACATTGTCTACTTACCCTTCTGTTAAAACATATAGGCATTCATGCTACTTTAAGAGCATAAAAATATGCAAGAAAAAATGCCGTTCATATCCTCTGAATATGTAGTGAACTATATTTACAAAGTGTGGTAACATACTCCAAGTTAAATTAATTTCTGTAAGAAAGGAGTTTACTAATCTCTATAAAGCTATTGTCTTTAGCAAATCCTTTTGCTAAAGTTTCATTCCTGCAGAATGAAACTTTAAGGTTTTACCCACAACAATGTAACTAAGTTGCAAAATATAAAAAAATAATAATAATAATTATCTACACTAACTATGCCTCTACAATGAGGATAAGCTCATTTCCAAGGTTAAAGGCAATAAAATTTTACACAGACAGGTTATATAGTGGAGAAGTTAAAATATATTAAAAATTATTGTTCAAGAGAATTTTAGGATGCTCACTGTCAAAAATAAGCACATGCAAATCTTCGAATACTATATATTCTTTGCAGAGGAATTTAATGTTTTCATACTGCTAATTTTTAAAGTCTTTACTAGAATAATTATTATAATGATATCTTCCTGTGAAACCAGCAAAATGACCAACATAAAATGCAACAAAAGCTAATTTTCACTAATACAGCACCTGTTTTGAGGCAAGAAATATTTTCAGGGGAAAATAAGATTAGTAGCCTTTAACTCTTCTATCTATCTTTATATAAGGCTGTAATCCTACCTCAAAGAGGGTGGCTAAGCCAGAGTACACATTTGCTAACACATCCATCTTTCTTCTCATAGAAAATGCTACCATGTCCTCACTTGTACTCCCATTCATTCCACAACAGGAAACATTCTGACTCAATTACTTGGGTTAAAATAGGAAATTCTGCCTGAATTTCATTGTATGTCTAACTATTTGCAGGAGAAAAGTGCGAAGGGAGGGAGAGTTACCAATCCTTTTGCTTCCTCAAATTAGTAACTTTTTATGACACGCCAAGGAATGTGGAAGTGGAATTCTTTTGTCTCATCCCAGGAGAAGTAAAGAAGAAAATGTAGTGCAAGGGGATGTTTATCCTATCACATAGATAGAACCTACCCGTCATGCATGGAATACAGGTCCAGAAATCTTCAAATGCCAACACCGGGGATGACAACATGATTTCAGAAAACATAATTACTAGGAATAATATTAAATTTTCTAAAGCTCTTGCAATAAGTGACTGTCGTGACTGGGTTGGTAGCATGCATGACTTTGATTCGTCAGGTCATCAGCTTGAAACCCATCACGGTCTGAAGTCAGAAAAGAAATTCACTCTTGATAAGGCTCGCACTTGTTAAAACCAAAGTCCTTCAACAGAAGGCAATGTCAAAGCCCTTAATAGAATAGGGAATCAGTGGTGTAAAACCAGATCATTATGATCTACAGTTCTCGCAATAATATTTCTACAGTGAAATGAACGCAATTTACTTGCTATGTAATAAAATCACACTGTTGAGACTGACCACAGTATCCACTGCAGCGTATTTGTTATTCCAGGTTTGTGCAGGATTTACTGGTTTTCCTCTTGCTAAATCAGGAGGTGTTGGCCTAGAAGTTGGGACTGGCACATAGCATAGGTCTCCAGTTCCACCTGAAGAGGAGGGTAGCACTCCAGGGAACACGGCAGTTAGGGACAATAAGAGACAGGAACTGGCTGGAAGAAAAGATATCTCCCATTTGTAAAAAGTGGTCTATAAGACTTCTCTGATTAGCAAAATTTTAAATATACAGTATTCTACCACTATACGGAAAATGAATATAATTAGTTTCTTTTTTCTGTTTGTCTCCATGCATAATATCATAAGTCTCTCTCTCTGAGCTCTTCCTGAGGTGGGGTGACCTTAATATCAAGTAAAATCCGTAAAATAAGTTACCAACGTAAACATGTGTCTAGAATTATAGGTTTCTTATTTTAAAGCAACTCAATTCCTGATTAACTGCAACTCCACTGGCGAAACAAACTCTAGATGGGCTGCATAGACAGTGAAAAACTAATACTCTTTCATTCTCGTGAACAGTGTCTAATATGAATTATGTTCGATAAAAGGTGGTGGGTTGGCCAACAAAACAAAAATGAAAAAACTGAGTTAGCAGGATTTCATAATGCCTTGTACATTCACAACCCACCATTTAGATAATCTGTGGCATGATTAAAAGAAATCAAGGAGAATGGCACTTCCAGTTCTTCATTCTCTTATCTTTATCTTTTCTTGTATTCTCTTACAACACTAAAATTTTGATGTTTTATTCCTCCATTGTCAAGGATACTATATATATTTTTAAGTCACAATTACATCGCTCAATCCAGAAGGATAGCCAAAATGTAATATAAAATCATGACTAAAGAACTTCAATATACCTTACTGTTACTCTATTTTTCCAATTTAGTTGCTTCTTGCTACAAAAAGGGAACACTAGTTTGAAAAACTCTCCCCAAATCACCAAAAACATCTTTTTAAGATGCCTACGTCCTATCCCAAACAGGAAATCTACTATCTTAGATCTTGTTACAATATGATTTCTATGTAGTTTCTTAGGAAGAAGAAGCGCAAATATGCCCGCCCAGAAATGATGCTGTTTATATTATGTAAGAGTTCAGTGCATAATAAACTTAGCCAGAAGGAATTCCTTTCTCTCGCCTCAGTGACCACCTTGTACAGTATTAAAAACAGCTGTAGCTGCTCTGATGCTCCAACAGTTTCAATTCTATCTTACCTCTGGGAAATGACAATATATAAGTACTGTCTTCTATATACCATGCACAATCGATTTTTTTTTAAACTGAGATATTAAAGGTGTCTTTTCACAGACACATGATCAAGATGCACTTATATAATTTGACCTCCTTTAAAGTAATATATATGCATACACTGCTATATACATTGGGATTGTGCACACCATCATGTCTATATCACTTAACTTAAAAGCGACCATGAATGAGAAAAGCTTCTAAAACAAAATATCTTAGTAAAAGAACTATCATAATCTCAGTGTGTAACTAAGAAAAATGACAATACTTACCCGTTACACAGAATGCATTGCAGGCCACATTTTCAATGCACAGCATTGAACAATAGTACCCATCCTGGACCTTAAGAGTACTTGGCAGAGATACATTTGTTAACATACAAGAAGTGAATACATTTGGTAGAACACTCTGAAAGTGGAGTGAAGAGGAAAGGAGTTACTCTACTAAATTTTGTATGGTGAAGTTTCTCTATCAGAGGGATAAGAAAATAACCAATTTCTGAGTTTAGGAGACTTGTATCATATCCTTCAAAAGCTGAAGGGATGGCCATATCTATGAAAACTGAAGGTTGTTTGCCTTCATTATTTCTTGCCCATCCACAGGGCGTCCATTAACTATTCTGCTTTGGTCAGATACCAGTAGATCATTTACATATTACTATGGATATTGTGTCTTGATTGACAGGTGTCATGGTAAATTTATGTACATAATGTTGGTTAAAGTCTCCATAAAAAAAAGATGGGTTTTCATGCAGAGCAAAGAATGAATGAGAACTGAAGTGAACAGAGGCTATAAGACTCAAAACACATCAACTCAACTGATGAGCTTCTAAAATAATGTTTTTTTCATCAAAAGAACTTTAATAGAATTCTGCATGAACAGTGAAAAAAGTAATATCAACCTCTCACATAATGCCGATCACTGACATTTACCAACATTTTCAAATGATTTCTATAAAATTTTTAAATCATATCATTATCAAATGTACTTGACATACTATTTTGTGTATGAACTCAAATTTTTAATGAACATAGGACATGAAGTTCTGAGAATGGGTAAGTGAGATGCCGTGTTCTGGAGAGGCTTTAACATCCAAGAAGGAAAGACACATAGAACAGATAAAATGAGCTGTCACTAAATGATATCCAGCCTACCCTTACAAAGGTCAGTATATAAAATCAAAGCCTCTCAGGGGTAACATGGCTTGATTTTTTGCAAATACTATCCCCATGTTTGATCTTGACCCTGGGTGAGAATAGTTTTCAGTGTCTCATGTCGTTTCTAAATAAATTGGGAAATTAAATGGAGGGGTCACTGATTTCCTATAGGTCTACATGATTATTGAGCCATTTCCCAGAGATCACTGGGCTAACATGATTGGAGAGAGGGTTTGGGCCGCGGCTATTTGGTAGATAAATGGTTGAGTTTTGTGCAACCACAAATTCCCAGTGTGTGCCTTTTGTTAGAGAACTTTCACCTATATCATATACAAGATGCATTAATAATGTATGAGTGATTGTTTATCACTAATGAAGCCAGCAACTTGTAGTTTTGCCATTACACAATAATTCTTCTGCTGGTTGTGACCCCTCTATTGACTGGTGGTGGTAGGCAACATGGATTAAAAGAAAATAACTTAGGAGAAAGAATAATGAACGCTTCCTATTTTAAGAGTCTTAATGAAATATGCAGACCTTTTTGAAACGTGATGATGTTACGATTGCATCTCCAAATGGTGAGGAGAAAACAAACAAAACGAAAATTATGTTCAGAAAACGTGACATTTTCAACGATGTTATAATTCTTGATGGGCTCAATCTTGTTTTCTTCTGAAGAGGTAAACCAGCAGAAATCTATGCTGCTGTGTTCTCTCTCAGGTGAAACTACTTCGGGCGGAAAGATTTATCACAATGCTATGGAATGCCTCTCGACTACATCTGTGTAAATGAGAAAAAGACTATTTAGTCCGGATTTCATGCTTTACATTAGAAATATGTATAATTTTATTGATGTCTTTTCTACTTGTAAAAGGGCACTGAAATAGTTGGCTTTGAAATCTACAAAATATTAAATTTAAAATCAGATTTTGAACATGGAGATGAAACAGCTGTGCCATGTTAATGATATTTACTTCTTTAGAAACTGATCTATATTTTTTATTTACTAGAGTTGCAAGATAACAAACTTTTCCCTTAAGCACAAACTTGTGAAGATATAGTTCCATCATAAGCTGCACATATATAATGATGCACACACTGGACCTCCTGAGTTGACAGGTACTACCACACAGGGAATGTTATTATTCTTTCTTTCTTATCCCCATATGGTTTTATTAAGAAGTGGAATGAGCCACTTGAGAGCTGACCTTACAACCTTTTGAGTGGAAATCAGATATTATATCCATTAAGCTACTGAATTCATTCAACCATGAAAAAAATTAAATTTTAATCTTTGGAGAACTAAGCTTATTTATTGGTACCTATAGATGTAGGGAAAGTCCCTACATCTACATAGAATATTCTTGCATATTCGTTACACATCTCTTGTTGTCCCTTCACATCTGACAAGCCACAATACACCCTCTTTCTGTTTCTCTTTGCCATATGTTTCTTCGTGCCCAGGCCTGATGAGGGCAATTTTCTTCTCCCGTCCTGGTTTAACACTCATAAAATAGAATTTTAAAAATTGAAGTAAAAATTTAAGACTGATATCTATCCGTTACGAGAAGGGTATCATGCCCCGATACCTCCTTTTATTTCAATTGTGGCCACCCAGCGTGATTCATCAGAATATGGCACAAAGAAGAAAAATAACGTCCTTGCTGCAGTGCTTTTTTTGGTACATATCTCCATGCATCTGAAAAAAAAACTATATTTCTCCTTGCAATATAAAGCTGATGGTTCAACTTTACCAAGTTCCAGAAATAAGTGAAAGGCATTATGAAAAGTATATTGAATTATCTATCTATATTAGACTCCACTTTATGGTAATTGTGCTTTTTGTCCCAATAGTAAGAAACCACAAAATGTATCAAGAGGTGACTAAAATGACCACTAATGGCTTCTCTCAACAAATAAAAATGCATTGTTGTTCCGGTTTTACTTCACGGACTCCCTTTTCTACCAAGGGCTAGGACAGTTGCCTTCTTGCGAAGGACTTGTTTTGGCAGATGTAATCGTCACCCTGAGTGCATGCCCTTGCTAACCTCAGACCGTGACGGGGTGCGAACCCTCAACCTGAGGCCTCAGAGTTGCGGATACTACCGCTTGAGCCACGGCAGCTACTAACAAATAAAAATGCATTATAAATTGTTTTTGGAATTAACTCTGTCAGTGAGGCAGTATGTTTCAGCAAACATATCTGCTTTTCGTCCCAAAATAAAATTTTTCTAGATGTATTAAGTATCCTATATTACCTTTGGCTGCTTGCCTTGGATCATATGAAAGGTATGACGAACCAACTACTGAACTAGCTATTACCAATGAGACACACATTCTAAGTTACCCTAAAATGAAGCAATAAAATATGCAATTAATTTTGTTGATGACCCCTAATGGCGTGCTTATGAGTGTTATTTACTATCAGCAGACATTAATCAGTTTGGACATATGGGAATAAGCTTACTGTGATCAGTATTGGTATATAGAGTTGTCATGGTATCTCCACTAAACACAAACCAATTAGCTATAAGCAACTAAGATACGAGGATTCTATACGTTAAATTATGGTTATAAATACCACCATAGACTGTATACATTTAACTGCACACTCACTATGCATGCTGAATCAACAGGAGTTACCACTACCCACTCCTTTTCATCCCTTTGTGGCAAAAGCTACTAGACATGACATTAACTACCTAAGGGACTTGAACTCAAGACTGTCGAGATGGAAGTATTTTCCTATACACACTGAGTTATAGACTGTACATTAGTGCTCTAATCTTGGAATTGAGGTTTACTGAATGTAAATTAGATCAGTTTATCATACAGATTAAAGACTCTACAGCTGTCAACATGATTCCTGGACAATGTATAAATTTAAATGCTAAGAGTAAGTGATTAATAGGACAGATATATACTGTCATATAGGTAGATGAACACTGGTAAATCACTACAGCTACAATTACCATGATTACTACATTCATTTATTTGATAAATACACACAGAAATATGGGGAATATTGATTCACCAAGTCTGCCATGCAAGGTCTATGAAAAATGAAAGGAAGATATCAATTCTGAAATAATAAATGTATCAACATTTTAATTATGAAATACAATTCTTAGCCATGGAGATATAGAACATACAAAGTAATAAAATCAATGAATTTTTTTCTTCAAATTGCAATATCACATTCTACTGAGCTCATAAGGGTGGTAGGTCAGCTTCAACACACACTGCCCAACCTTTTCTCTTTTAGCAGCTGCTCTGTGACAAGAAAAATATTTTGGCAAAAAGAAATTGCCTGTCTCCTATTCACCTATCCCTTTCAGTTGGCTCTTGTGACATGAATGGAATAAGCAGTGGTATTAATTCTCCCCTTCCATCATATATATCTCAATAATCACACAATACAGTACACCAAAAACAATAAAGAGCAGATAGATGTGTTAATGCGCCTGCTGGCTAGTACAGTGGTAACGCGCTGGCTTCGCATTCACGAGGTCGAAAGATCGGTCCCCGTCCAAGACCGAGAGTTTAAGCTGTTTACTGGCAGGAACTGCTGTGGGTGGACATCACAGTGGGGGTTGGGGCTTGTCCTGGCTGACGAATACCCATTGTAAAATGGAAATAAAGTTTATTATTATTATTGTTTCCTAAAGAAAGCAAGAATACACTTAGGAAAGTAATAAGTTTCCATAAGAAGCAAAACAAACAAATGCTGCCATTTTCTAATCCAACACTGCAAGGATATGGCCTATTTTTTTATGCTATCATCCAGAATTCCTACCTTTCTAGTCTCAAACAGAGGTTACCTATTCTGACTAAATCAAAGCAAGAATAATTGTTTGGATAGAGGGAATTGCTGGTTTCTGCTCCAATGAACTTGAATACATCCTCGATATGGATGACAGTAATTTTTTCTGCCGTACAATGTCTTCTCAAGCAGAAGTAGAAGGGGTGCAACAAACAAAAGAAGCAAGGAAACAGGACTCTATATCATACTAGTCTTCCAGATGGCTTTCCAGCAGAAAAACTACTTTAAGGCAGGATGGATCATTTCTAAGCTCCCATTTTACAAAATCACATGGACCCAAGGGCAGAATTCTTTCTCCCCTTTCAGTCGTAAACATATTTTTTTTTTATACATCCTGCCTTCACAAGCCAAAGTTAGAATGGACTGCAACCCAAGAAAAACGGCTTTATAACAAAAATGAGATTTCCATCCTTCTCTCAAATCAAATACATCTAATTAGAGGTAGGCTCATACATGTCGTATATTGATTGGATACAATCAAATCAAACAAGTGTCAAATTCCAGAGCTAAACCTCAGGTTTTACCAATTTACCCCAGCCCCATTTTTCTCATTGATGCTATTCACAATATATATAATTTTGCATTAACTTATTCTTTTATGTCTCACATTCCTCTCTTCCTTCTGGATGTCAAGACCTCTTCTAAATCGGACATCACTCACCAAATCTTCCTCCTCCTTAGTCTCCCTCTAGTCTGACTACCAGTTAAATCTGCCCTATACATTCTTTCCATGACACTCTTAATCGTCTACTATTCCTTTACTCTTCAAATAATCTTATCATACATAAAACCGTGTCCTGCAATAAGCTACAGTATCAGATGAAAAAAAAATGCAAGTAGAGAAAGACATCCACCCTCATAGAGAATGTAATACAAGAGGTAACTGAAAAGGGTTTTGGGTGACAGGCGGAAAAGCATTCCACACTTGTATTTTCTTTTTGACATAAATAAGTCTTTAAATATATATCCTTGGTGGCAGAGAACGGAAACCCCACACTACTCCATGTCTGGTAGAATAATCGTCAAATAAAAATGGGATTGACAACCTTCAAGATGTTGAAATTCTATTTCTTTCATACAACAATAACAAACCCTGCCCATTTTCTCATCTTCTCGTAGCCATATTGGAGCAATAATTAATCTGCAAGGAGGAATGCCAGCTCCTTGTTGCTTATTTCTCTTAGTTTAAAAAAAAAATAAAAAAATATTATAATAATATATTTTCACACATGCCAAATCCTGCAGAAGCCAGAAGTGTGGTCTCAAATTTAACAAAAGAACTGAAGCAAAAAGGATTCACTATATCTTGTCTATCCTCCCTTTTTCAAATGGCCACTAGTCTACAAGAAGAGAAGTGAAAGGAGGAGGGAACTGTCAGTCCTCTGTTTCCATATTTCTAAAGCAATGTAATATCCTTGTGACAATAAATCTTCATAAATTTCCACTTTTCAGCTTATGGTAATGAAAGTCATATAGGTTCATATGAAAAAAGGGAAACGAAAATATGTTTTGCCCATTATCATAACTCACTATGGGGAGACATTAATTATAACATGCCTTCATCAATTAGGGTCACTAAGAGGAGTAATTTAACGATTGATCTTAGAATTTATTAGAATGATCTACTTCCCTATTCCCAGTCGTCTCTACATGACTGTAAGGGAATGTTTTTGATAAGAGAGAGCTATAACCATTTATTGTTATCCTGTTGTAAATGATGTCATCCATTGATTGAAATCGCCATTCTGATTATGAGGGAGTAAGTTGTTTGTGCAAAAAAAAAAAAAAGTTATTAAATGGCAGACTAAAAGAATGCATACAGACGATTCGCCAACACATATACATATCAAAATAAATTATATCTACAAAAAATTAGGGTATATTAACCCAATACTATATTACAGGAAAAAAGTTCCTCACTGAATCATCACCATATATATATATATTATATATATATATATATATATATATATATATATATATATATATATATATATATATATATATATATATATATATATATATATATATATATATATATATATATATATATATATATATATATATATATATATATATATATATATATATATATATATATATATATATATATATATATATATATATATATATATATATATATATATATATATATATATATATATATATATATATATATATATATATATATATATATATATATATATATATATATATATATATATATATATATATATATATATATATATATATACTGTATATGCTAGCTCACGTAGGTGCGACCCCAATACATTGTACGCTATCAGACAGTATTTCACATGATGCAATACTGTGAGTTATATATCTAAATTTATGTTTTTTACTATTTTTTACTGTTTTATTATTTGTAGGCTGGGAAATATTTTTTTTTATCAATTAAATAATGAATTTTTTTTTTCAATAAAAAAATGAATACTGAAAATTTTTATTTTTTTAATATTTTAATATTTTTGCATATACCCCCCCCCAAAAAAAAAAAAAAATTGCCCCCAAAAAATGGCGGTACAGTGAATTCGCGAGGCAAGAAACACGATAGAGCGAAGGATCACTGTATACACACTCACGATGGTACACGAACTGTACAAAAATTATCATATGACGTAAAGGATCACCAAAAACTATGAGTTTTTAAATATGTGTAAAAATATATCACTTAAAAATCTTTATTACTGATAACAATTTAATCTTTTTTAATATTAGAAGTGATTTAGTGTCTGAATATGGGCTAGCCAAGATGATTTTATCATCGTAGAAACCTCTCAACAGCATCCATCTATCAGCTTCGAAGGTGGCAAAGTAAGATCCCGAAGGAGCTGGCAATGCGAACAATAACATTTGCAATCAGGTAAAACTACTCGACTCTTCCTCTAGAGCTCCTTCGCTCCTTCGGACGGTGTGCAAATGTAGAAAGTTGCCTGGCCTGAGTATTTTTCACAGATGTGTGAGATTAGCTTATCTTTGGCTCCCTGCTTCACCTGTAATAGGTAAAAGTTTAGGTTACTGTAGACAATCATATTGCTATGGGTCAGAAAATAGTGGGTTCTTGTCAATTTCTATTAGTATAAAAAAATTAAGTCTCTCTCTCTCTCGAGGGGAAGAAAGACAGAGTAAGTGCTATATTCCAATTGAGCATAAACAGGGGGTCCTCGATTTGCATAAGAGGTCCGTTCCTAAAATATGATGTAACCCGAGTTTCAGTGTAAGTCGGAACATCCCTACACTAATGCATTAGTAAAGTTTCTCCCTTTTCCAAGCATTTCACAATCTCTAATTTCACTTCCATGGTGATGGCTTTCCTTTTCTTTGAAACAGTGCTATAAGTAGAATTTGTTTTACACTTGGGAGACATAATACAGGCCAAAGATTATAAAAAAAGAAGCAAAATTATTTATGGGAGATGTGTTGTAGCCACAAAACATTATAACACGAGGATACTGTGAACCGAGGACCCCCTGCATTTTAGAAGGGTAATAAAGAGACTCATTTCTCTTTGAACTAGAAACCAACATCCAGGAATAAATATAACATTAGATGAAAAGATATAGACCCACAATTCATTAACTAATGGTGGAACCTTTAGTAAAACAATTATTAAACAGTAACAGTTAGATGTTACAGAATAAGCAGTACAAAAGAGCACGAACTTACAGTCTCAAGATATCTGACTGGAATTCTTTACTATCAGACCACTTGTCAACAACTTTCACTTAAGGGAAAATAAATAAATATGGCCCACATTTAAGGATTTATCCCTGATAGTGGCAAAGAAAGAAGACCTAACTTCTTTTCTCTCCACGTCATAAGAGCTGACTACAAGGGATATGGAAATGGGAGAATGGTCATCTCTACTGTTTCCTGAATATCTGTTCTAGTCACTAGACAACCAACAGAGGAGGTGGAGATTGCCAGGCCGTACTGATGCCTCTCTGCCTCAATCCTTTTGCAACAGTTGTGACCACCCTGCAAGCTCTGTGGGAAATGGTATCTCATTTGAGAAAAAATATTTGGATTTCCCATGCACGTAAGCAAAATACATTTGAACAAATGCAATTGGTATAAACACTCCAAGTACAGTGAAGACAAGTGATATGATCAGTTTTACGTTACAGACTCTCGTTTCTGCTAAGGGCTATGATGGTGCATTCTTGCGAAGGAATTTGGTTTTGATAAATGTGACCATTACTCTGAGCAAATGCCCTTTCTAACCTCAGACCGTGGTGGACCACGATCCCTCGACCTGACGACTCAGAGTAGAGAGCGTTACCACTTACTCAAGGTAGACACACAGTAAGGACAAGTATACGTTAAAAGTAAATACAATAGTTACATAAAGCATACAACATTAGGATATATATACCAGTGTCACAGTACATCCCCCAAAACCCCCTCCAGTCATTCTAGAGCCAAATACGCCGTCTATTTCCAAAGCCAACTCCACGAGCTGATCGAGCTCCGCGCAAGACACTTCATACTGATATCTGAAAAGATTCATAAAAACGCTTGATTAAAGTACATAATAGTTCCATCACACACAAGCCAACTTATGGAACTAAGTTTGAGGTTTATAAGAATACATATTCCAAAGTTAGAGATCTCTGTACCCGAGTCATGGCAGATTGTTAAAACAGCCAGTAAAGACAAATGCGAGAGGATCTCACATCTTTTGCGCAAATATCAAGGTGAGTTTTACAGCCCCTCTACCCAAATGCTCTTGCATTGCAATGACAGCCTTTCATGTTATTGCCTTGATATTACTGGCCTTACATGTGTTCAATATTATACCAAATTATATTACTAAAAAATTTTGTTACTTCTTATAGAATCTTTGAAATACTATGTTTGTCATATTCAATGTCATTTGCAAAAACTATGAAAAAGCAACAACAAAAATTTACAGAAAGACTTCATCATACCCTAACCTTTCTTGCTTTTTCTGTCTTTTATTTGTTTGCAAGATATACAAACATTCAAGGACTCAGCTTTCCTCCTCTTGATCTCTCTTAGTTTGTTCCTATAACACACAGGGAATGGATTGTGGAATTCGTTCTCCTTCCCTCGTGTAAATATAATATCGATACTCCTGCTATCTTCATAGACTAGGGTGTATGAAAAAAAATTAATGCTTCAATGTTTTCATAAGCACCAGTAAAAGGGAGTATTAATATTTCTAGTAGGTGAGGGAGGGAGAAGGAATAACACAATCGTATTCCCTGCGTGTTACAGGAACAAACTAAAAGAGATGGGGAAAAGGTGAGTTGGGTCCCTAAATGATTGTATTTCTTGCAACAATACAAAAGGCAGAGCAAGCAAGAAAGCTGGAGTCTCATTTGAAATAAAATTATTACCACTAATACTTCAAGGAAAAAACAACTATACCAGCACAGGATAAAAATAGTCAAATAATCTGTCAAAACTATACTATTCCCACACAATCATATACTTTAACAGTGCCTAAGAAAATTCCAAAACCAGACCTCGTACATTTCTTAGCAAGATGTCATAGCCTGCTGAAACCAGCAAGGTAAACAAATATGACAAAAAAGGAAACGTGGCTAGGCTGCATTATACATACTTAAGGGAATTATGAGAGGCCGTCATCATTTTCCCAAAGGTAACGTAGTCACGCATTTTCAAAACATTGACAGCTTCCTGCGTTCTTTCTATCTCAGTTATAACGTGAAGGGCTCTCTGATAAATGACCTCATCCATCATAGAAGCTTTGTGCTCTGCAAGACATAGATATCATGAGGTGAACTCCCAAATGCTCCTTGTGAAGTTTTTTCTCTCTGCCAAAACCATTTTGGGGATAAAACGGCAGAGGTTACTGCATTCTTAATGTAGAAGGTCCTATATGTATTTACTATAGAGAGCTTATGTGTATTGAAGGTACAGTAAATTGGTCCCTAGACTTTCGGGGAGTACTGCCTCCATCAACAGGGGTTGTTAAACTTATTAAATTAGCAGGTAAAGTAGGTATATTCACAAGCTCAAACTTTGATAGGGACAACTGACAGTCTTACAGCTATCATACCTTACATTATACAGTAGTTTTAGCTTATACAAAACTTAGTCATACACCATACTTTTTAATAAGCATTCCAAAACTTTAATAAAGTATACTGTATTAGGGTAATGATAAGATATTCTGGACAAAATATTAGCACATCAAAGTCAAATATGCACATGAAAATTTTTATTGTACTTTCTAGATCCTGTAACGTCGCATCACGCAAGCTACTCTTTCCCATGATTTTAGCAGCTTCATAGCACTGCTTTCTCCTCATAGGATACTCAGAGCCTGTCAGTGTGTGATGAACATTGGAGTTCGTGATGACAAATGTAACCGACGGATCATCTAAAGGTACAAGACTTGATTCAAGTGATCTGTCAAACATAATAAAGATTATTGTATCTTTCAATTACTGTCACTGACAAACTACGCACCTTATATCAATTCACACATTCATTTATAAAATAAATGATAACATTATTTCAAATATATATATATATATATATATATATATATATATATATATATATATATATATATATATATATATATATATATATATATATATATATATATATATATATATATATATATATATATATATATATATATATACAGTTATCCCTCGCTATATTACGGTTCACCTATCATGGTTTTTTTTTGGCGATTTTTTTTCTGGGTATATGCGAAAATATGAAAATTTTAAGAAATAAAAATTTTCAGTATTTTCATTATTTTATTGAAAAAAAAATTTCATTATTTTATTGATGAAAAAAAATTTATTTCCCAGCCTACGAATAATAAAACAGTAAGAAATAGTAAAAAAACATTAATTTGAACATGTAACTCTGCACCATAGAAAGTACGATACCGGTATCAGCGTTTCGGAAAACACATAGGGTCGCACCTACGTGACCTAGCATATATTAAAATTTCCAGTAGTTTCATGATTTTATTGATAAAAAAACATATTTCTTAGCCTAAGAATAATAAAACAGTAAAAAATAGTAAAAAACATAAATACTAACAGTATCGCACCATGTAAAATACGATACCAGTATCAGCGTAAGGAAGTATATATTGAAACTTTCATTATTTCATTGATAAAACAAATATTTCCTAGCATAAAAATAAAAAAACCAGTAAAAATTAGTAAAATCATAAATTTAAACATATAACTCACAGCATTGCACCATGTGAAATACTGTCCGATAGCGTACAATGTGGTGGCGTCTTGGAAAACGCAAAGGCTCGCACCAAAGTGAGATAGTTCATGGAATGCTACTGGATGAAAGGGTGGGAGATGATGAATCACATAATTGTTTTTCTGCACGTTCTGTATCATGGGGTCTGATTGGCTTTTTGATTGAAGCTTGATTCTCCAACCATCTTTCATTGTCTCGCTTCACTCGTTCAGGCTAACTCACATGTGCGCCGTTCGCATTGTGCTTATTAATACGTTGAGCTTGTGATTTTTTTACTCACGTATTTCAACCTCTGCAATACCTCCCAAGCATCCTTCATCTTCTAAAGCTTCTGATAGTGAGCCTAAGCAGCAAAGGAAGACGTTAACCATAACAGATAAGGGGAAACTGTTAGATATGCTGAAAGAAGGAAAAAGGTTTGCAGATGTCGGCCGCCATTTTGGCCTCAATGAATCTACTGTTTGCTACATCAAAAAGGACGAGGCAAATATCAAGAAAACAGCGACTATTTCTTTTAATAAATCAGCGAAGAGGGTCGAAACATCCCGCAATAAGATAATAGTGCGGAGGGAATCTGCTTTGGCCCTGTGGATTGCTAATTGCAGAAAGAAGAACATCAGCATAGACACCAATATCATGCAAACAAAGTTGAAGAAGCTATACGAGGCATTCGCTGCAAACGAACCCGATGACGACAGTGGCGACCGCGGAGAGGAGGAGGGGAGAGAAGAAAATATCGACGACCCACAACCAGGACCCTCCAGCGATTCTCCACCGAGGATACAATCGTTCGTGGCAAGCAAGGGATGGTTCGCCAAATTTAAAAAACGCTATGGCCTAAAGAGCGTTTCGGCTTATGGCTAAGCTGCCTCTGCAGATACAGCTGCGGCAGAAGATTACGTGAACAACGACTTCAAGAAAATTATCACCGAAGGGGAATATACTCCTGAGCAAGTCTTCAACATGGATGAGACTGGATTATTTTGGAAGAGAATGCTGTCTCGCACTTTTCTCTTCAAGGAAGAAGCTAAAGCCCCGGGATTTAAAGCGCACACAGATCGCGTTACCCT
>JAXCGZ010002233.1:40000-80742 GCA_037179515.1 Halocaridina rubra
TGGTAAAAGTAAAAATAATAATTATAATAATAATAATAATAATAATAATTAATAAAAATAATAATAATAATGAGTTGCTACGATTAGAATAATGCAGTGGAGTGCCTTTTCCCCTGTTAAAATGTATGCTTTCTACTGCTTAAACACAACCACCCTCTTGACTTAGAATATGAAATTATGAAAAAAATATAAAAATGAGATTTACTTACCTGCAATCAATAAGGAGGGCATGCCCTTTCTTACCCATGGTAGAAATAAACTGATCCATAATACCACACGGCATGTTCGTGAAGTCGTGCTCCGCTTTCTGGCAAGCCAGGGCTTTCGCTTGCAAGCTGCCAAAATAACAGATAAGTTAATTAACATTGAAGTAATTTTTAACTTTTAAAGGGAGACTGTGCTTACAATATTGTTAATTAATACAAAACATTCATTTTAGGACCTGAAGTAAAATGTTTTTTACTTTGTGCTGTTGCAAGAGTACAGTGAAAGAGGAAAAGTTATATAAACAGTATTGTTATATAAGCAACACATCAAAACAAAGCTGGTTAGGGAGGTATAGAATACGATATTAATGTTAGCAAAATAGGTATACAAAGAGACATAATGAAAAAGAAAATGCTAGACAGAGACATAACCTTGGGAAAGACACAGGAAATGAGAGAGAGAGAGAGAGAGAGAGAGAGAGAGAGAGGGGAGAGAGAGAGAGAGAGAGAGAGAGAGAGAGAGAGAGAGAGAGAGAGAGAGAGAGAGAGAGAGAGAGAGAGAGAGAGAGAGAGAGAGAGAGAGAGAGAGAGAGAGAGAGAATTTAAATTATTCATATTATCTTACCTCGATGCCTTAGTCCCAGTTAAAGCCTCAAGGAAGGTGTACATGGCAACTTCTAGGGATGCACTACTTGACAAACCACCACCCAGGGGCACAGAAGTGGTTACAACAGCATCAAAACTAGAAAGTGACCCTAAGGAAGTAGAGAGTAAAACATATGAAAATAAAATAATCTGTATTCATTATTTCCTTATGCTGGGGAGAAAAATTACCCTGTGTCCCTCAGTCATACAACAAATTCAAAATGTCAAAGGAAGGAAGGTGATATTTCTTCCTGAAAGGAACTGGGTTTCTCTTATTACACAAAGTGATTGGAAAGGAGTCTTTTATTCCCTGCATAACACTGAAGGAAACATCTATCATGAATTCACTTTCTTTTCAATAACATACTAGACGAAAACTGACAAATAATGATGAGGCCCTGTTATTTTGAAATGTTGAATATGAGACCAACTCTTCTAGCTTTTGCGTGACGAGGCAGCAAGTAGAATACAATTCATTCC
The DNA here is from genome assembly GCA_037179515.1 of Halocaridina rubra. Taxonomy (NCBI): domain Eukaryota; kingdom Metazoa; phylum Arthropoda; class Malacostraca; order Decapoda; family Atyidae; genus Halocaridina; species Halocaridina rubra. The sequence goes on from JAXCGZ010002233.1 coordinate 41,332, forward strand.
TGTGCATATGATGGATGGAATACAGTGATCCTTCGCTGCATCGCGTTTCTTGGCTCGCGAATTCACTGTACCACGATTTTTTTTGGCAATTTTTTTTTTTTTGGGGGGGGGGGGTATATGCAAAAATATTAAAATATTAAAAAATAAAAATTTTCAGTATTTTCATTTTTTAATTGAAAAAAACATACTGTATTTCATTATCTAATTGATAAAAAAAATTTATTTCCCAGCCTACGAATAATAAAACAGTAAAAAATAGTAAAAAACATAAATTTAGATATACGTACAGTATAACTCACAGTATTGCATCATGTGAAATAGTGTCCGATAGCGTACAATGTATTGGGGTCACACCTATGTGAGCTAGCATATATATTTATTTCCAGTAGTTTCATGATTTTATTGATAAAAAAAACGTATTTCTTAGCCTAAGAATAATAAAACAGTAAAAAATAGTAAAAAACATAAATACTAACAGTATTGCACCATGTAAAATACGATACTGGTATCAGCGTTTCGGAAAACGAAAAGGGTCGAACCTACGTAAGATAGTACATATTGAAATATTCATTATTTTATTGATAAAACAAGTATTTCCTAGCCTAAGAGTAATAAAACAGTAAAAAATAGTAAAAAACATAAATTTAGATATATAACTCACAGTATTGTGAGTTATATATCTTATTGCAATTCCCTTTACTATGGTTTGCCTAACAATTTATTAAAAAACTTCAGATCTTTCAAAATAAAGCAGCAAGATTAATAAAAGGCACACAGCGACGTCAAAGAACTACACCGACAATGATTGAATTGCATTGGCTGCCGATAAAAGCAAGAATTGTAAACAAAATCTGTTTGCTAACCTACAAGACATTAAAGACCGGAGAACCGAAATACTTACATGAGTATTTAGTCCCTTTTGACCTTGGAACAAACATCACAGTGAGACATGCATATGACAAATATAGACTGCATGAACCAAGATCTAATCGAAATATAGGTAGTAGAACCTATCAATATAGTGCTCCAAGATTATATAATGACTTATCAGTGCTACTCAAAGACAGTGAAGATGTGGTGCAATTCAAGAAAAAACTTAAAACATACTTATTTGAAAAATGCTACGATATCGAACTCTTTACTATAAATGAGCCTTTCAAGGTGTGAGAGAGGTAAAAAGTAAAAAAAAAAGAAAATTTAAATAAACTTAAGACCCGCCAGAGAGGAGGCGAAACCTTCTACAGGAGGGTATAAACCACAAAAAGTAAAAGTAAAAGTAAAGTATTGCATCATGTGAAATAGTGTCCGATAGCGTACAATGTATTGGGGTCGCACCTACGTGAGCTAGCATATATATTAAAATTTCCAGTAGTTTCATGATTTTATTGATAATAAACTTATTTCTTAGCCTAAGAATAATAAAACAGTAAAAAATAGTAAAACCATAAATACTAACAGTATTGCACCATGTAAAATACGATACCGCTATCAGCGTTTCGGACAAAGGCTTGCATCATCTTCCATTGTCTCGCCTCACTCGTTCAGTCTAACTCACGTGTGCGCCATTCACGTTGTGCTTATTAATACGTTGTGCTTGTGATTTATTTTCTTCACTTTTTTCAACTTCTGCAATGCCTCCCAAGCATCCTTCATCTTCTAAGGCTTCTGGTAGTGAGCCTAAGCAGCAAAGGAAGATGTTAACCATAACAGTTAAGGTGAAACTCTTACATATGCTGAAAGAAGGAAAAAGGTTTACGGATGTCAGCTGCTATTTTGGCCTTAATGAATAACAGCCGTAAAGCTGTTATTGGCTGCGGAATAATTTCCTATAGTGTCTACAAACCATTACCACCTCATTCACGGTAAGTTTACCTATCACGTACATATAAATTTACGTTGCATGCTGTTATTTATAAAGTAAAGGGTGGTTTTTTAACAGTGCAGGGAGGGTTTATACAGTAAACGTAAAAATAATTGTAGAATACCTATGTACATAAGTATGTCATATAAATTTATGCTTGCATGCTATTATTTATGAAGTAAAGGGTGGTTTGTTAACAGTACAGGGGGGGGTTTATACAGTTTATACGGTGTAAACGTAAAAATAAATTAAAATATCTATTTACATATAGGCTGATCCTACTCTGCGATTTTCCTGTCTTGCGCCGGGTCCCGAACCGAACCTTCGCGATAATTGAAGGAACACTGTATAGTTATTATTTCCTGATCTAATAATTTGTTAAGAACTTATAGATTTTCCAGGCTGTATATGTAAATGAACATTGATTTTCATTAAAAATTAGGCAGTTTTTTAGTGTACTATGAATGCTGTGCTTGGTCATGCAGCATAACAGGTATTAATTTCAACCAGAATTAGATAGGAAAACACGCTGACACCCACTACTGGTCAAGTGGCAAGTACTGTATTATAAATGACCACGAGCCAAAATGTGGGTATACTTAGTAAAAGGGTCTGCCCCTTTTTTATCTCTCCATTTATTAATTTTTTGCACTTTTCTCCCCAAATCCTTTCCATCCTATTTCCCCCTCTCCAGTGAAGACACCCTGAACAGAGCTATGAGAGTTCAATCAAATCCGTCACTAATTCCCCCCCCCCAACCTATCCTAGTTATCCATATGTAGGTATCAGTATTAACCAAAGGTAAATACGCTATGAAACTTATACAGGCTGTAATATAATACTAGATTTCAGAACAGGTGACATTATGTAAGGATAAGCTGTTTTAAAAGATTAATAAAGAGTTAACCCCTATGCCAGAAAGTGTACAATAGGTTCAACTTACCAGCAAAATTAGCTATGACACCCTTAATGTAATTAGCCCAACTGGGCTTGCCAGGGATTAAAGGATGAGCTGGGGTAGGTAATGGAAATTCGACTCTAAAAGGCTCATCGACTGACTTGGATAGCGTTAGTATTCGACATAGGCCAGAATCTGTACGGCTGCCCACAACAACCGTAGCCAACGGAAGAGCCTGTTAATAAAATGCATATTCTTATTGTGTGATATTTCAGTATGCTGAAGCCATAAAAGATTAATGAGAAATCTTGTCTTCTTTTACAAAGAAAAATAAACTTCTTTGCACTACGCTGGTGCTACTTCCTGTGAGTGAAGGTTTCTTAAAAACACTAGTTACAAAGACTATTTAATAGAATGCCCAGTTGAAGAAAAATTTAAAATCTATTTTAGAAACACTGAGATATGTGATCAATGAGCCATAACTGTAGTTTATATGCTGTTAAGTTATATGATAAAGCCAATAAAAAACATATAACATGGTATAATGTGATCAAGTTATGCATTTGAAAACAGGTTTGTTTTAGCTTTAAATTACAGGTAAACACCAAGCTGATCAGTTTTGGCAGATATGATTGTTATTATGAGTGAATGCCCTTTCTATCCTCAGGTCTGTGGTGGGCTGCAAACCTTCAACCTGAAAACTCAATGTCGCAAGTGCTACCACTCTGCCACGGTAACCTCACAGGTAGACACAAAATCTCTAAAACATGTGTCGTGACAAAATATGCATTGTATTGGTAAAGCTTTCCAAACATACATTCAATGACCCTACGAAATATGGTAGAACTTATAAATAGACACTTGTACGTTATGACCGCAGCTTATGTGATAAAGCTTATAAGAAACTGATGTCAGGACTTTAGCATAAATGATAAAGTTTTAATAACCGATGCATCAGGACTTTACTTCATATGATAAGGCTTGTCATACATAAATGTCATGACTATTGATTGTGTGTGTAAAACTTAAAAAAAAAAAGTGTTTGTGTAAAGGTTTCAAATATAGATATATATAATTACATACATGAGAGACAGGCAAAAAGAAAAGAAAAAGATAAATGATACACAAACTGGCGATAAGCTGTTAAAATACATTAATAATCAATTAAGGATAGACAGAAAAGGCATCAAGAGGTAATTAAACAAGGACAACCAATCTGAAACAAAGCAAAACTAGACCAACAACTCAAGTAGGCAACACACAATATACAGAAGCTCCCTACTTACGAACAACCGAGTTACGAACATTCACAGATACGAACAAAAACCTACTCATGTATTAATATACGTATTACTGTACTGTACTGCATTATTACATTATTATTAATGCATTAACATTCATTAATACTGTATATCTTATGTTTTATGTAGTAATTAAGTGTCTTTAGCCTAAGCAGCCTCGTCTCATAGGTACAGTGTGCAGATTAGTAGCTCAGGGATTGGTTGGTGCAGAGACTGCTTCTTCTATTCTACCTCCAGACTCTGGAACTCTCTTCCTCCTTCTGTCTTTCCTAATTTTTAAAAACTATCTTTCTTCAAAAAGCAGATCTATCGTCATCACAGGGCCTAATCCTGCCATATCTTTAGGTCCTCAGTACTTTGACTATTCTTTTAGTCTGTCCTCTTCCTTTGTGTCATTACCTCATCTCTGCCTTGTCTACAACCTTTTTCTTTTCCTTCATCTTAGTGTTTTCTTCGAGCCCAGGCCCTTTTTGGAGGGGGCACATTTTTGCCTGCCCTGGTGTCACACTCATAAAAGAAAATAAATCATGGCACAGTACAGGGGGTACTGCATATGTATGTACCGTACAGTACTCTTTTTTACCAAAACACAACATACAAACAATTCCACTTTCAAATGGAGTTCTGAAACCAAATCGTTCATAAGTTGGGGAGTATTTGTATAAACATAGATGGTGTATGGACAGACAGATTCAGACAAAAATATTAGGCACCTACCATTGGAAAAACAAAGCCCTCGTTGTAATCTGTGTGCTCGCCAATGATATTGACTCGACCAGGAGCTGCTACAGCTACTTCGGCTTTTCCACCAAAAGTACTGCTGAATGCGGTCTGTGCATTGCACACCAAAGATTCAGTTTCGGGTATCTTGCAAGCCATTTCCTTCTACAGTAATTTCAGTATGCTGAAAAAAAAAATAGTTTTGAAATTGCAGTTAAGTTCAAAATAGTCATATCTTTTTAAAATTCCTGGTACCCTAGATCTGCTTTTCAGTGATTTAAGAGGCACTAATAAATCCTGGTACCCTAGATCTACATATTAACGATTTTAGAAGTTTTATAAATCCCTGGTACCCTAGATATGCTTCTCAGCTATTTTAGAGGCTCTTGTTAATCCTTGGTACCCTAGATCTGTTTTTCAGCGAATCTGGAGGTTTTCATAAATCCCTAGTACAACTGATCTGTTTTTCAGCAATTTTAGAGACTCTTATAATTCCCTGGTACCCTAGATCTACTTTTCAGCGATTTTAGAGGTTCTTACCATATATTTTCCCTATGCTGACAAAGAAGACATTGTGAAATCACAACAACAACCGCAACCTTGCCATACCTTGTAAGTTTTAGTGATGCCAATGAAATATAGAAGAATATCAAATGTGTTACATTTCATACCGAAGGCAGAGGTTTATCAAAGATTATCAAGAAATATGAAGCTCTACAACAGCATAAATGGTAGAACGAAATATGTTATGAGCTTATGATGAAAGAAAAAACAAACAAAAAAAGGAATGCAATAACGTAAATCTAAATAAATAGCAGTACAGCAGAATTCTTAGATTATTTCAAAAAGATACAAGAAAATCTAACAGAAATAAGTGAAACGAAAACAAAAGCTGCAGTCAAAATACATCTGCAGATTCTTAAAAACCACTAATGCTAAAATACTCAAAATTTCACTATATTTAATTATCCCATGGTCTAAATTCTATATTAAACGATTTACTCCTCATTTCACCGAAATTTAGAGCCAAAGTATCAGGGAAGACTTCTTATGCAAAATCTGCATTCCTTACTTGGACCAGAAACACTGCCCAAGTTGAATTAGGCAAAGCATACCACAATATGTGTAAGTTACTAGTGTTGGGTCAAGCACAGTCCAGTTTATGGAAATTCTTAGAGCATACAGATTCCTTAGTATTACTAAATTACAACAGTTTTTAGTCTATCTTAGTACTGTATCAGTAAGTTACTATTATGTGCAGACGTGACCGCCGTGGCCAGGTTGGTAGCATGTGCAACTATGATTCGTCAGGTCGTCAGTTTGGGACCCGCCACGGTCTGAGGTTAGAAAGAGAATGCACTCATGGTAACGGTTGCATTGGCAAAGTCCTTCAAAAAAAGGCAACATCCTAGCTCTTGACAGAAAAGGAAGTCCATGATGTGAAACCTTTTGTTTGTTGGATGTTCACCCTTGAGGGTGAGCGGACCTTCCACTTGTGGCCCGCAGATATCGGATCACTGTTATGCGCTGTACACTTCAGTGACTATAATTCAAATTGAGCAGGTGCTCTCATCTTAGTACTGTACCTGCACATGTTAATAATTATTGCAGTAAGTCTCTCTCTGAATCTGTAGTTTTCTGTCACAAAAAGTAAGTTACCTAGCCCAAACAAACTATTTTTCATGTTTTTTGTATGATGAATATCAATGATTAAATAAAATAATTATATACAGTATATCATTATGCTGCAATTCAATGTCTCTCCATGATTACTCATATAATGAGATTTATCTTATAAGACTCGGATGTACTTGTTTTGATGGACCATAAAAAATAAATAAATGATACTCACAGTGTGCATAGATGAGATTTTAGACTGATTAAGAAACTTACTAACAACAACAAAAAAAGTACTAACAGTGCAGTAGCTTTGCCTCTGAGGAAAAAAGTTTCACAATGGTAAAAAATTTATTATATCTAGACTTTAAGCATGAATTTCTTTTAAGTAGAATTAGAGACTAAAGTTCAGTTCAATGTAAAAGTTTAATAAAAAATATAAAAATTAAAGAAAGCAGTAGTAGTAGTACCACCTGTAGTAGAAGAAGTAGTAGTAGTAAGAGTATAAATAGAATCCAGATAATTGCTGCAATCAGGTGTCCCAGGTAATACCAGCCTCAATCTCAACTCTCTCATCTGTTTATCACTGCTATCATAGCAATCAGTAAGATAACAGTCTTGAACTTAGGACTTTTGCTGCCTCCCTACATTGTAGTACAACATCGTATCAACAAGCATTTTTTTGTTTTTATACTAATCTACCTCTTATTGATCTTTACAGTTCATATCTATAAAAAGAGATGAGATAATGGGGAATATAATTATATCTTCTTCTTAAATGGGTTCCCCTTATCTGGTGTAGTCACTTGGCACCTATAACTTTAAAAGCAAAATGTAGTAATACTTCAAAATAACTTCCCCATTCTTGTCCCTCTGTCAGCTATCTTTGGAAAAAAAAATCAAGCATAATATGACTACTTGCCCTGAAGAAAGTACTACAAATCTAAAACTCTTCCTGTAGATGGAGTAACCTTGAGGAAAGTGGAGGAAAAAGTGCTCCACTGTCTCTTGGTCACTATAATACATGCAACTCAGATCTAGCAGAAAACGTAAATGGAGTTTACGAGTATAGGTCCCATTTGTAAAAGAGCATAATGGCGAGCTCAAACCTGTGATTATGGAGCTCAACCCAATCAAATATGTCTACCCAAGCATATAAGATGGTAATCAGCACGTCAATGTCAAGACATATATAAAAAAGCCCCACAGGCAAGATATTACATACACCTGGGCTGACTTGAGAAGCAGAAGCTACACAGCCTTCTAAACATAATACTCTGCTGCCATTTTCCAGAATAGCAGTGGGCAAGGGGTTCCTTGAAATGCAATAACATAACCAAATTCCAAGTGGACAATCTGATGCCTATAAGAAATTATATACCTAAAAATCATGGTATGGTCTTGAAAAAAACTAAATTTCAAGGCTGCCTTAGAGTATATACAAAGGACAAGGATGAGGATGGATATTAGGCAAGAACCTACCTACTAAAGTCCAGAGATAGTCCAAAATCCTCCAGACTGTATGATTAAAAGAAGAAAAGCTATTCAGACTGAGATATTTACAACAGTGAACTTGGAACCATTAGTATATATTTGGAGGGAACTGGAAAATCTAAGCATAGCAACATCAGCTTTTGTAAGGGAAGCTCTATCTATCTATGTACATGGCCCGATTCCTCCTTGCAAGCGGGGTGGCCGAGCCAAGATACACACATTCACCACGACCCACACACACCTCATTCACTCCTCTTAGCTCCTTGGGAAGCTGCTGGCATGTTTAAGAATACTGAAAGATTATCAAAAGTATAAAGGGGCTTACAAGTCAAATAAATGCTAGGCAATTAGTTTTATACCAAGATATTCGATGTTAGGTCCCTATGTGTGGGCGTATATTTATATTTTAGTAGGCAACTGATAAGGATATTCAAACAGCATGTTACGAAGCTGGTGACAGAAATATGTAACCTCAGTTATGAGGAGAGGCTGTGGGAATTCGAGTTACCACCACCTTAAGCTAGAAGAGAGGAGAATATAGGAATTAAGTTTTAAATGCCTCCATAGTTATGAAAAAGTTGATTGGGACCAATACTTTGATATGAATTGCTCTAGAACTAGAGGTCATAATATGAAGTTTCGTAAGAAACTTCTTAACAGGATGTGAGGAAAAACTTTTAAAGTAGTTGATCACTGGAATTCGTAAAGTGAGGAAACTGTAAATGCTTAATGAATTCATACTTTTAGAGAAAGATTAATTAAAAATTAAAATGCAATATGGGGACGTGAAGTTTCAAGCATCGGACTCTTGACCATAACCACAAATGGGTAAATTAAGTAATTACAGCTTCAAATTTCTTCAAAATAATTTTTTTTGGTTCTGATTTTCGAGAGTTGAAGTAATAATACACAATTTACGCCAGCTTAAATATCTGATGTTATAAAAAAAATCAGTTCAGGCTTACTTCAAAAACACTTAGAAATATAGCATAGAACTATAGACAAGTGCGCATAAATTACAAGGCATTGTAATACACCAACAAGAAATATCTGTCACAAACTGAACGAAACTCGACGAATTCAACAAACAGCAACGTGATTACCAAGGCACAAAACGTAAACAAAACAGTATTATTATTATTATATTATTATTTTTATTATGAGAATAGATGAGAGGCAGCCTTTTTAACGCCTCCCCTAATAAAGCCTCGATTAACAATTCATCATTGGAATTCTTTACATATTTTTATCTTTTTTATTCCTATCTTATTTTTGTTGAGTTCAGTTTACAACTTCTGTTTCAATCTTTCAGATTTCTTAAGCTTAAAATATTGCTCGGAATCAATCATTTCCTGTGCAAAAACAAGCTGTCATTATCCCTTATGCATGACACGACTCTCTCTCTCTCTCTCTCTCTCTCTCTCTCTCTCTCTCTCTCTCTCTCTCTCTCTCTCTCTCTCTCTCTCTCTCTCTCTCTCTCTCTCTCAACATGTACTGGAACAAGTAAAGGCCAGGGGAGGATATGAACTATAACTGTTCGCTCGAGAATTTGCAGATAACGTTTTGGATCCTGAAAATAATAAATATGAATCTCTAATTGGAAAAAATGGCCACTATGTGTTGTTGATGGAGCATATAATCGAGCATGTTCTGCTGATGAGTAGAGACCGAGAGGAAAATAAGGTAGAACTATCCAAAAGATTACATGAGAATTAGCGATCAAATTGCAGGGAGGACTAAGGGACCATTTTTTAACAACAAATCTGTTTAGGAGATATGCACCATCTTTGGATAGAATTATGAGTGGATAGTTGGCTGTTGCATACAATCTTCCAGAATAGGAATGACTTATGCCAAGGTAAAATGGTTTAGTAATCAACGTAAGAAAAGGGGACACAAGTACTGGAAAAGTATAGGGAGAGAAAGTGTATAAATGCCTGTCAGAAATCATAAATGAACAAGATATGAATACCCAAACGAAAGGAGAGAGACAGACAGGGCATACGAGAGATATATTATAAGGAAAGCTTAGGAAAATCCCATGCTTTTCCACAGCTTTGTCAGAGGAAAAATAATTGCCAAAGAAATTTGTTAAAAGTTGGAAAAGGCAGACAAAATCATTATTGAAGCAGGTAAAAAGATATGAGAAGGCTGAGACAAGGAGTTGAAGTCTGTATTAGATTAGGGAATACTCCAACACCTCATATTGCTGAGATGAGATAGCATGGGCCAGTCTTAGAGTACTTACATCTTTTCAACCACACGAGTACGAAAAGCGTTGATGGAATTAGATGTTCATAGTGCTATGGTACTTGGCGATATATCCCCTTATGTACCTCATATTGTGCTGCACCATAATCTGTAAACTGTGTCTATATATGAGAATTCCCTGGACTCTTGGGAGATTCAAAGATGCTAGAATCATTCAAACATGGTACGTATTTCACGAAAGGAAAGGGAAGATCCAGTTCCAAACAATAGACCTGTTTCCTTGACCAGCATAGTTTGCAAATTCATGGAAAACTACTGAGAAAACACATTTATCATCACTTAGAGTCCTTCAACTTTCTGTCATTGTGACAAAATGGCTTCAGAGCAGGCAAACTAATCAACAAACTTACAAGAATTTTATGATGAAGTAAGTCTAATCTTACAAGAAAGAGAGGGTTGGGCTGCTTGCATATTCTTAGATTTTTGAAGGGCATTTAATTCAGTCCCATATGGAACTTATTAATATCTGCATGTAATAATAAGAATAGGTGACAAAATCTTGGAGTGCATAAAAACTTATTTAGAAGGAAAGGAGCAGAGACTCAGAGTAAGATGTGCAGTGTTTGACTGGAGATAGATTAGCAGTGGGATTCCAAAGGGAACAATTTTAGGGTCATGGAAATGCACTTTTATATATGTTTGCAGATGACGTAAAGATTGTGAAGAGAGAAAAAGACCAAAATAGAGGTTGAGAACTTCAGGGAGACCCAAATAGTCCGCATGAGTGAGCAGACAAGTGGCTGATGAATTTTAATTCTCCAAAATCTTAAATAATGAGAATGGAACAGAGTGCCAGAAGTCCCATATCTAGGTACTCAATAACAAGAAAGGAACTTCAAGAATCTGTCAATGAAAGAGAGCTAATGATAAATGTACTGGTTGAATTGTGTTATGAAATACACAAGACGGTACAGTAAAGGCAACATATGCTTCCTTAGTAAAATGGGTGACCTTAGGGCAGTGGTTCTCAACCTTTTTATTTACCAATGGACCATTTTTGTTTTTGTGGACCCCTTCATAGCTATTCGCCAAAAGACAACCTTATTCTATTTTTCACTAACACAAAGTAAAGGGATTATATTAATAATCAAAGAAATAGTAAAAGATTATGCTTTATATTGAATGAAAACTAATCTGAAGCGGGGAATTTCAGCAAAATTAACGTAAGTATGTATGTACTGGGAACTTTATAATATCACTTACCTTGTCACGATGGAGCTCAACATGAAACTGTTTGGGTCCAGGGTTGCCAGATGGCAGAAACACCTCACGGCCAAATTCTGTGCATTACACGGCCATATCCGGCCAAACATGATTTTTTTTTTTTTTTTTGTCTACGGCCAAATTAATTTGAATGGAAATATGTACGGTAAGTATATAATTTTAATTTAGCCCGGCACGTAAATTAAAAGAATTTTAACCCTGCACCTAATGCATAGACATTTGAACCTGTACATATAACTGTCAATAACCAGAATTTATACTTTATTTTCATTAAAAACTAATCTAATCCAAATAGATTATTCTACAATTTATTCCATTATGATCACTATTGATATCTTTGCATTTATCAAAGTTTATATATATCAGATTACTACCAAGTTATAAATTGAAGTTTCAAATTCGTATTAAAACGGGAAATATTCAGCCATTTTATGCTACAGTCTTGCATATTGAAAAAAAAATATTTTACTACATGAAGCAGGGATTTCTGAAAAATTAACGTAAGTATGTATGTACTAAGAACTTTTTAATATCTCTTACCTTGTCACGAAGGAGTTCAACATAAACCTGAAGTGAACTGTTTCTATTACTATTAATTTATTGGAACTTAGAATATATTTGAGTTGTAATTTTGTAATTTTGCTATTTGGATTTCCATATTTAATCGTCCATTTTCCTGCTTAACAAAATAATAATAATAATAATAATAATAATAATAATAATAATAATAATAATAATAATAATAATAATAATAATAATAATAATAATAATAACAATAATAATAATAATAATAATAATAATAATAATAATAATAATAATAATAATTAATAATAATAATAGTAATTAACAATAATAATAATAATTAATAATAATAATAAAAATAATAATTAACAATGATAATAATAATAATAATTAATAATAATAATATTAATAATTAATAATAATAATAATAATAATAATAATAATAATAATAATAATAATAATAATAATTAATAATAACAATAATAATAATAATATTAATAATTAATAATAATAATAATAATTAATAACAATAATAATAATGATTAATAACAATGATAATAAGAATTATATAACAATAAAAATAAGTATTAATAATAATAATAATAATAATTGAAAATAATAATAATAATAATTAATAATAAAAATAATAATTAATAATAATAATGATAATAATTAATAATAATAGAAATAATAATTAATAATAATAATAATAATAATAATATTAATAATAATAATAATAATGATAATTAATAATAATAATAATAATAATAATAATAATAATAATAAAAATAATAATAATAATAATAATTAATAATAATAAAAATAATAATAATTAATAATAATAATAATAATAATTAATAAAAATAATAATAATGATTAATAATAATAATAATAATAATTAATAATAATAATAATAATAATAATAATAATAATAATAATAATAACAATAATAATTAATAATAATAATAATAATAATTAATACTAATAATAATAATGATTAATACTAATAATAATAATAATACTAATAATAAATAATAATAATAATAACAAAAATAATTAATAACAATAATAATAATAATAATTAATAATAATAATAATAATAATAATAATAATAATAATAATAATAATAATAATAATAATAATAATAATAATAATAATAATAATAATAGTAATAATAATAATAATAATAATAATAATAATAATAATAATAATAATAATAATAATAATAATAATAATAATAATAATAATAATAATAGAAATAATAATAATGCAGTTTTCTGCTTTTGTAGGATAATTATGAATCATCACTATTTCATGATATAGTGATATATATATATATATATATATATATATATATATATATATATATATATATATATATATATATATATATATATATATATATTTTTTTTTAAGAGTGTGACACCGGGACAGGCAGAAACTGCCCTCATCAACAAAGGCCCGTGCACGAGAAAATACCAAGACGAAGGAAAAGAAAAAGGTAAAGGGCAAGGCAGAGACGAGGTAATGTCACACAAAGGAAAACGACTGACAGAAAAAAAACAGTCAAAGTACAGAGGACCCAGAGATACGGAGGACTTGGCTTTGAGGTGACGATAGATCTGCTTTTTGAAGGATGAAAGGTCATAAGAATTAGGAAAGACAAAAGGAGGAAGAGAGCTCCAGAGTCTGGACGTAGATAGTAAGAAGCAGTCGCTGCACCGACCAATCCGCGAGCTACAAATCTCCACACAGTACCTGTAAGATGAGGATGCTTGGCGAGTGTTACGCGGCCTCGGCAGTGGAGGAGGGATGCAACTCGCCAACTCATCAGAGCAGCGATGGAAGTAGTAGCGATAGAAAAGCGAAAGGGAAGATACCTTACGGCGAAGAGAGAGAGAATCCACGTTAGATATATATATATATATATATATATATATATATATATATATATATATATATATATATATATATATATATATATATATATATATATATATATATATATATATATATATATATATATATACACACACACACACACACACACACACACACACACACACACACACACACACACACACACAGGGTGTCCACAAAGTCTGGGTACAGGAAATTTCACTATGCAGACCTATTCAATCGAGTTCACCTGAATTTTGTAAAGCGCATCAAATTATGCATTGAAAATGATGGAAATCATATAGAAAATATTATTTATTAACATTAGATTTAAATAAAATTGTTTTGTTTTAAAAGTATGTTTGGGTCATGTCGACTTATAGGCACTGAGAGTTAGTAATTGTACCGGAAATCATCCCTGCTACAGAAGATCTTAATGCCATTAATCCTTCCTCGATAAGCACAATTTCTTTGACCCCTGTCGTTGCCGATCAAAGGTCAGAGACCGCGCTAAGGATTATTGCTATAAACATTAAAGCTCGCCGCGTGCTTCCTGAGAAAAGTTAAGAGATTTCACCTTCGTTTGTTCTTGCCACTGACCGATGGGTGAGTAGGTATGTCAAAAGAAATTATAAAAGAAATAAAATGAGTGAGAATCATTCATATATATTCTCTACTTATTTCAATATGGTGTAAATTACAATGGGAATTTTATATTTTGTAATAAAAACCGTTCTGAAGTGGAATTGTTTCATGGACCACCAAAATATCACTGTGGACCCCCAAATTGTTATATTTTTCCTGTGGACCCCCAGGAATATTACATGGACCACGGTTGAGAACCACTGCCTTAGGGCATATACATAGGAAAATATTCGGAAATACTGTCATGATTAATGTGGGGTAAAACTTTACATATGCAACATCCTTCTGGAATCCGCACTTGAAAAAGAATATAATATAATTGGAGGAAGTTCAAAGACATGTTACGAAGCTGGTGACAGAAATACTAACTAACAGTTACGAGGAAAGGAGGAAAGAATTAGACTTACCATAACTCGAAGAACAAAGAAAGAGGGGGTATAGTGACGGTTTTAAATTCCTTCTCGCTTTTTGACAGAGTGGATATGGAGACAGTAAATACAAAATGGATTAATGGCTCATTTTCCATGAGTACAATTAGGTAAATAAATAAAAACACACACACACACTCACTCACTTGCACAGACATACAGAAATAGAGAGAGAGAGAGAGAGAGAGAGAGAGAGAGAGAGAGAGAGAGAGAGAGAGAGAGGAGAGAGAGAGAGAGAGAGAGAGAGAGAGAGAGAGAGAGCATAAATCACTCTTGTCTGTCATGTAAGTCTCTCTCTCTCTCTCTCTCTCTCTCTCTCTCTCTCTCTCTCTCTCTCTCTCTCTCTCTCTCTCTCTCATGTAGTATATGAATAAATAAATATATAAATAAAAAGATAAATAAATAATAGATAAATTAACAATTAAGTACAGGGGTAAAGCGCTGGCTTCGCATTCGCGAGGTCGACAGATCAATTCTCGCTCAGGACCGAGAGTTTAAACTGTTTACTGGGAAGGTTACTGCTGTGGTTGGGCACCACAGTAGGGGGTTGGGCTTGCCCCGTCTGACGTTCTGTGGAGCATCTCAGATGGATATCGAAACTGAAACACCGGCAACCTTTTAACCTTAAATTCTATAGTTAGTGTACTCCCTAGAAACAGGATAGTCACACTAGTGCCGGTGTGTTGATGAATAAATAAGCGAGACATACCTCATTGCAAGTCGGTGTGACTCCACCCTCTGCTCTCCATTCCTCTCATGACCCGTATGGGGGGTGGGGGAGATGTTGCTAACCGGAGAGAACAAAGGGTATGTGTGCGTATTTCTGCTCAATTTATGTACGGACGCATGTCTGTGTGACTACGCATATAGCGCGCGTTATTCATGTGTAAAATTCATTTCTTTGACACGGGTAAAATAATCTAGTGTAAGAAAAACTTTATCATTGGAAGTTGCTAAGCGAAGAAACTGTAAATGCTAATTGCATTTGAAGTTTTAAGGAAAAATGGGACTAGAGTTAGTGATGTGATCGGTTTGACGTCACGGACTCCCTTTTTCTACTAAGGGCAAGGATGGTGCCTTTTTTACGAAGGACTTTTGTTTTGGCATGTGTGATCATTATCCTGAGTGAATGCCCTTTTTTAGCCACAGATCGTAGCAGCCCGAGAACGCTGGACGTGCCACACAGGGGACGGGGGGAGGGGCATGCCAACATTTATAGCTTTTCCAATTGAAAATAGGTCATGACATATATATTCTCCTTCAGTCATTCATCGTAAAAAGTTTCAAAGCATCATTGTCGTTACTACTACTACTCCTACTACTACTACTACTACTACTACTACTGCTACTACTACTACTACTACTACTCTTATTATTATTATTATTATTATTATTATTATTATTATTATTATTATTATTATTATTATTATTATTATTATCATCATTTCGGATCCCCTTCACATCTAACGAGTCACATTCCTCCCCATCTCTATTTCTCTTTGCTTTTTGTCTTCCTGGTGCTTATCCCTATATCACTATCATCTTCTAGCGAGTGGCAAAACGAACTGGCTCACCACAGATTTACAGAAATCCCCAAATTGACTAACTAATTTCTGAAATGACAGACCATCGCATGGGATTTAAGCTCTCAAGCGCATTATTTATCTCTTTGAAAAGCGAACGGAAAAATGACCAAGACTAGGATTCCAAGATTGATTTTTTTTCTTTACGACTAGGCTATACGAGTGGTTATTTTAATTGCCCTCCTCGTAGGATATATACTCACCTCCCTATTTTTACAATAAACTAACCAACTGATTCTTAATGGCAGGACAAATGATTACAATAATCTGGACAATCGTCCCTGCTCTGATTTTAATTTTTAATTGGCCTCCCATCTCTCCGCCTACTTTGCATTTTAGACGAAGTTGGATCACCAGAAATTAAAGTTGGAGGAATTGGTCGTCAATGATACTGAAGATATGAATATTCTGACATCCTCCAAGTCTCATTTGACTCCTATATACTCCCGTCTAACGAACTCTCAAATAATGGAATCCGCCTTCTTGATGCTGGTAACCGGACAGTTCTCACCATAAATGTAAAAGTTCGTGTTTAATTTCCATAGCTGACGTTATCCTTACCTGAACAGTCCCAGCCCTAGGAGTAAAAGCTGCTACAGTCCACCAAAATGCACAAGCTCGTGTTTTAAATTACGCAGCTGACGCTATCCACTCTTTAACAGTTCCAGTCCTAGGAGTAAATTCTGATACAGTCACCCCAAATGCACCAGTTCGTGTTTTAAATTAGGAAGCTGACGTTATCCATTCTTTAACAGTCCTGGCCCTAGGAATAAAATCTGATGCAGTCCCCGAAAATGCACAAGTTCGTGTTTTAATTTACGCAGCTGAAGTTATCCTCTCTTTAACATTCCTGGCCCTAGGAGTAAAAGCTAATACAGTCCCCAAAACTGCACAAGTTCCTGTCTTAATATGCGCAGCTGACGTTATCCACTCTTTAACAGTCCTGGCCCTGGGAGTAAAGGCTAATACAGTCCCCAAAAATGCACAAATTCGTGTTTTAATAATTTACGCAGCTGACATTATTCACTCCCGAATAATCCCAGTCCTAGGGCTAAAAGCTGATGCAGTCCCCATAAATGCACAAGATCGCGTTTTAATTTCTTCGGCTAACGTTATCCACTCCTGAACAGGCAGCTCTAAGGATAAAAGTTGATGTAGTCCCTGGGCGACTAAACAAAGTTAGATTTACCAATAACTGATCCGGACTGTTCTTTAGTGAATGCTCAGAGATCTGTGGGGCCAACCACATATTTATACCTATTGTGATCGAGAGAACAATTCAAGAAACTCGTCGTTAGATGACTGAAATTTCACCTATTTCTAATGAAAGAGAAGGGGGGGGGGCGACTTGTCCCTTCCCTTTTTCTCCACTCTAAAAATGGCTTAATTCGTAACATAAGTTTGTTGCACTTAAATGATTAGAAATCTAATATTTTCAAATCCTCCCAAAGAGACCCCATTATTATGATTAAACCTTTCTGTATTTTTTTTTTCTATTTATGGTAATAAACTATTTCTTAAAACCTTTCCCTAAAACAAGGCCGGCCAACTACTCATTGAAACTGTTCTCCAGATTCGATTCCCGTCAGGAATTATAAGATTGTCCAGAAAATTGATTATCAACCCTCCTTGATATTCTTCTACTACCCAAAATGTCATGAACCAAATCCTCACGCTGCAGAATTGTTTGAACTTCACTGTTGGATATTCTTCACAATGAATTCAGAATCTGGCTATGTCGAAGAAAATCTTACTGGAACACTACTGTTTGTCAGCATGTTTAGAATTATTGTGTTTATTAACATGTTTAAGGGCTACTGCCCCACGTGTTTACTAGAATTAGTCATTTAGCAATGAACTTGAGACATATTCTCCCTCTATAAATCTCGTTTATGTGAATCGGGCGGTTTAACATCACAAAACATAATTATATTAGAGCCTCTAGTTCTCCTAGGAACCCCAGGCCCTCTCATACCTCTCATATTCTGACTGTTTTTTTCTGTATGTAATTTTCCTTTGTGTAGCATTACCTCATATCTGCCTTGTCCTTAACCTTTTTCTTTTCCTTCATCTTGATGTTTTCTCGTGCCCGGGTCTTTCTTGATGAGGGCAGTTTTTGCCTGTTCCAGTGTCACACTCATTAAAAAAAAAAAAACATTTCATGGATACCAGTGTATCAACCTAACTTGGCCTAATCTAACCATGTAATGTTAGGTTAAGTAGGTTAAGTTAGGTTTCGTTAGGGCATAATAGACTATAGGTAGTTAGGTAGACAATATACTGCTAGACCACCCTAAAACTCCAAGTATAACTGTAACAGGTCATTAACAGAATGATGGAAAAGTGCTAGTAAATAATAGTTGCGCTATGACATGCAGATTTTTGCTGTCGTAGTAGCTCAGCCGGATGATATATTCATTAACATGTAGCCTGCAACGCAGTTTCGGTTCCCCTGATGTTCAACATGTTTTCGTGGATAGCAGTTGTTATTAAGATCATGGATTCATTGTGCATATAATATATATATATATATATATATATATATATATATATATATATATATATATATATATATATATATATATATATATATATATATATATATATATTTCTCCAAGCGGGATTGGAACCTACAACACACAAATGCGCTAAGGTGCTACCAAATTACCACTGAAGGTATAAGAGAAGAAAGACACAACGTATCGAACTGCTAGATCTAGGGAATGAAGTCAGTCTACTGAATGTCTCTTCATTTTACTCTCTCTCTCATTATCGTTTATTATTTTTAGTCAAAATTAGAAAACTGACCCATTTCCAATTTCAGTATTCATGTTTGACTGTCTCTCTTGTTCCCTTTTACATATCCTGTGTCATTTCTCGTGCTAGCGTCCTCCTCTCCCATACTAAAGGGTGTCTCATTCCAGTATGCCCTTGGTAACAGATTTCATATTTAAAGTGCTCTCTCTCTCTCTCTCTCTCTCTCTCTCTCTCTCTCATCCTTGCCCCTGCTTTGTTTGCCCTCAGTCTCCAGGTGGATCCCAAGGGCGAGTTCTTGATTACGTACCTGCGAAAAAATGGGTATGTAAAATTTAAGTGAGGCTAATGGAAGGTGCCCCTTAACTGACCTCGTGAAAAAGAGGAATCCAGTAACTACCCCGTAAGAAACGGAACCCTGCAACAAGCGTAACAACCTCCCAATGGACATACCTTTTCAAGTACTTTTCTAATATCTGGGAGTGGGGATGGGGATGGTGCCACTCATTGAGCATATTCCACATTTCGTTTTGGTATAAAAATAGCTTTCCGTTCCAAAAAAGTAGATGAAAACTTCCTAGGTGATATCGGCATTCATGTAGTCGTCTTGGTACTGCATTACGATATGTGTTCGACAGCTGGTGTCATGGGAAGGACTTCTATCAAGAAAAATCTTGCTTTAGGCTGCTGATAGTTGGCTTTGAGACGGAATGATTCCCACCTTGTATTTGGAAGGTAAGCAAAATTATTTACCAAATTCCATGAACTCATCTATTGGTTCTTGATGTATGGAATGTATGAAATATCTCTTGCATATCTTTGGTCCTACTTTTTTGGGAGGCTTGTCCAGAAAAAAAAGGAGAGTCTTTCAGATAATTTTTAAAATACGCATTATGGAATTTTTTTTTTATATTAGCAATAGCTTCGAATAAAGTTTCTATACAAGGAGGCGAGGCAAAAGGCCCAATGGAGCGTTTCATTAAAAGTTTTTCTTCTTACTCTATTTATAAAGGTCGATGTTTGTTTATCCTCTACAATAGTTATATTAGAATTCACTCAGAGCTTTACAGCCGGATGCTCTTCATGACAACAACTCTTCATCTTCCCGGCTTGAGACCGGCATTAGGTTGAGATGGCATGCTCCCCATGCCCTTCACAATATTTGCATCATCTGTAATCATATTTTGGGACTCAATTACAAACTCCGGTCGATCAATTACATATACAAAGAACGAAAGTGGCCCTAAAACTGAACCCTGTGGAACCCCGCTACTAACTTTTCTTCAGTCAGACTGAGTATCTTACTCTAACCCTCTGTTTCCTTCCTTTTAAGTAAGTTTTTACCCCATCCTGATCATTTTCACCTATTATTGCCATTATCTGCAGCTTTTTAATGGGACTATAGATGCCCTCTGAAAGTCTTAGAATATGCAATCTGCCCAGCTCTCTCTTTCTTTTTAGATTAAGCTATAACATCATTATAGAATTGCCTATAGATTTTTTTTTTTTGTTAGAGTAAGTTCTTTCGCCGATATCTATACATATTTTCCCTGTAGTTAATGTTTGTTTTAACGTCTGTACATTGTGAAACATACATCTTATTCGCACTTTTTCTTGTTACGTTACAATATCTTTCTATCGTCACAAATATGTAAATAATGTTATTATTATTATTATTATTATTATTATTATTTTTATTATTATAATTATTATTATTATTATTGTAGTTGCCGTGGCTCAATCGGTAGCGTCTCCGACTCATAGGCGTCAGGTCGAGTGTTCGCGACCCGTCACGGTCTGAGGTTAGCAAGGGCATGCACTCAGCGTAAGGATTACATCTGCCAAAACAAGTCCTACGCAAGAAGGCAACCGTCCTAGCCCTTGGTAGATAGGGGAGTCCGTGACGTAAAACCGGAACACACACAACACATTATTATTATTATTATTATTATTATTATTATTATTATTATTATTACACTTAGTATTAGATTATTATTATTATTGGGACCGAATTGGGCAATATACGCGCGATCGAAAATACCGCGGGACGTTAGGAAGGGCATCCAGAGTTAAGTCTCCGGCTCCGTTCATTGTCCACCTCCATAATGGGGATAAATGATAACTCAAAACATCAATATTTTCATGTCATGGACACATATTCGAACGAAGTTTATTAACTTTGCAGCTTCGTAAGAAAAAAATCTTAGAATAATTGATAACTGGAATTCGCTAAGGGAGGAATTAGTATATGCTAACTGCATTAGTAGGTTTAAGGAAGGATCTAATAAAAGGCAGTGCGTAAAAAAAAAAAAAAATACCTATCTACGGGGCTTTAGATCATAGGGTTCCTTTCCGTGAGCACAACTAGGTGATTTAAATTATGAAAATTCGTACATATCAGTTGCGTTAGACTTATTGGCAAAAATACTGTGCAAAATTCTTTACACAATAAAAATTGTATAATCTTACAATAGTTATCACATACAAAACTCCCTAAGAAAATGTTATATTATGGGAGATATCTCCATTTATACTAACAAAATAGACTGTTTATTGGCTACACTGAGTTTAACATGTACTATTATGTACATCGTTACTGGCAGAATTGAAATCCATTCTGACGATTTGTGTGTATCACTTAATATTATACAAGTCCAGAACCTTCTCCAGGAATATATTTGTGGTATGTTATATCATTATTATATCTCGTGAATCGTACTCTGGCAAGCACTGTGCGGTACGACAACATCTTCCGTTTCTCATCTCAAACTTTGCTCTGGCCATTGAATTCACGTTGTATCACTGCCGTGTAGCAAGGGGAGGTGAGAGGGGATCTCCCGAGAGTTCTGCACGCGCATCCTATGGCAGAAAAGTTGAATGCACTCTTAGACTTTAAGACTTTTAGCTTCATATTTCATCCTTTTCTTTACGAACTCTAGACTAACGCAATACTTCAGTTGTATACTCATAATGATACATCGAATAAACTTAAACTGTGTCATATTAGAAATATCTTAAATAACAGACAGTATTTTGATGGGTCGAATTGAATAAAAGTTCGACGAAAATCCCCGAAAAGGTGACTGAATCCACGCAAAGGGTGACTGAGTACTCGCGTGAAACGGTGTTGCGTTATAAATTACAGTGTTGCCAAACTGATAAATATATGGAACAGTATGGACCCTAAAAATAAGGTAATGAAAATATTTGTGTAATATGTTTGGCGACTGTGCATAAGAGGAAGGAAGGTGTCTCATGGTGCGAGCTTTCCACGCTGACGTAAGTATTAATTCATGAATTCATTTATTCATATACATTGTATGTGTGGAAACTAGATTTAATTATACATTTCTTATCTTGACCAGAAATGCACAAATTTGTCACAATCACACACACACGCATATATATATATATATAATATATATATATATATATATATATATATATATATATATATATATATATATATATATATATATATATATATATATATATATATATATATATATATATATATATATATATATATATATATATATATATATATATATATATATATATATATATATATATATATATATATATCCTAAGTGCCACTTGAGTGCTGATAATTCCTCTTGATACCAAACTTTTCTTAATTCTTAATTTATGTTTATTAAATATTAATCCAACCTAACCTAATCTAGCTTAAAACTGACCAGGTAAAATGTAGTGTTTTATCCTTTTCGGTTTGGGATTAACTATCTTTACTGCTCTCAGATTTGTAAACTTGTTCTTTTATGTTAATGTGAACTTTTTTTTCGACTGTTGTTATTCGTAAATGAGATAATAATTCATTTTTACAACTGTCTAAATACAAGAGCCATAACCTCCCCTTGTATGTGGGTGGCCGTGAGTTAATTCAAAATGTTGAATCTCAGTTCGATGTTCCTTTACAATAGGTACAATTGCATTCTGTTTTCTATCTTGTCCAAGGACAGATTCTTCTCTATTTCCTACTGCAGGTATTTTTTGATAATTCTTCTTCTGTTATTATTATTATTATTTTTTTTTCGATTTCCTTTTCTTTAATTAATCAGAACTCTGTTCATTCATTCAGGGCATAGGTCTTACGGTGCTCTGGCAATACTTTTACTTGGGAGAATTCTCTTTATTGCCCTTTTGACAAGGAACTTGTCATTGCTGCTATAAATACAAGGCTTTTGATACGGAACTTGTCGTTGCTGTTATAAATACAAGGCTCTTGATAAGGAAGTTGTCGTTGCTGTTATAAAGAAAACGCTTCGGCAGCGAGTGTTACTGGTCTTCGTGAATCCTTATGAGAAGTTGAAGTTTCAGTCGATGTCACAGAGTTCCTTAAGTTGGAGTTTATATATTGTATATCTTTTGATTCATATATATTGGGAGAAGGAATATGGTGGATGGAACATGTAACCCGTTTACCCCCTCGAGAGCAATCACAGAAAAAAAGGGAAAGGGGTCGATCAGGACAAGTACATAGGCCTTAACATATTTTTATATACGGAAAGAGAGGAGGATTTTCTGGTCTGAACGATAGTTCCAGACTTGTGCCAATGCATCGTATCTGAAGGGCTCTTGTTACCGGCACACCATTCCCTAATGATTTACCTTGCCGTAGCCTCTGTACTTTATACTAGTTCCTCTCTCTGTCAACCTTTTATCTTCATTCATCAATGTCTTGTTTAAAATCCGATCCTAGAGGATACTGTGTCCTTGAGAAAGGAATTCTTGATATTTATGTTTTGCCCATTCATTCAGCCGCAAGAACTCTTTCTCTAAAAACTGTCTTTTGTCGTCACAGAGTCCCATTATTGTCTGCTAAAAACAGGGATTCCGACCTCTTCCAGTGACAATTGGTGATCAGTTCAAACAGACAGGGCAATTGGATAAGCTCCAAAGAGATTGAACATAAATAACTTCTATATCAAATCAATTTTAATAGTTTGTCCAATCATTTATAATTATCATCCACAATTTTTTTATGGAAGTTCCATTAGATTTACCCAGTCACTTTCACTTCTTCAGTTACAATAACACCACTGAAAACATATTAACCGATCTGGAGCCAATCAGGCAGTTTTATCACTATTTTTCTCTTGCTAGTACAACTCTCTCTTGTATCTTCGTAGATAATATAAATTTCCCGGTAAGAGAAATCTCGAAGCTGTTCAGGTCATGTGTATCTATGTTAATCTTTGCTCTTTGTATTGGCTTTTAACCTTATAAGTCAGTTGTTGTTGAAATATTAAAAGTATTATTTTGACAGATACAAGTCTTCTTCTTCAACTCCAACTTTTCATCATACAGTAATTTTGCTTAGTGCCATCTCTCTCTCTCTCTCTCTCTCTCTCTCTCTCTCTCTCTCTCTTCTCTCTTCTCTCTCTCTCTCTCTCTCTCTCTCTCTCTCTCTCTCTCTCTCTCTCTCAGAATTTATCACAATAATTTCGCTAAACAGGTAAACTTTTGTGAGCACTAAAAGTATTAACAGTTTTAAGCAGAGCTATGATAAGTGTCAGGTGCCATACAAAAAACTCGACCTGGAGACGAGGAGTTGCCAACATCAGGGTCTATCCCATGAGCACAATTAGGTAAATACCATTAGCAACATACACAAGCAACTCCTTAGTGATTCTATGGTAGTAATGGTGCAGCTTATGGGAGAGGGGATTCTGCTGGGAAAGCTGCAGTCAGAAAACTAGTAATTTGGTTTTTAAATATGCTTGTTTGTGGAACGTGTGAGAATAGAGGGGAGGCGATGCATGGGTGACAAGTTGGTGTAACAAAGGTGCAATTGTGTTCTCTGTCATTCTGAAACTTCAGTAGATATTCTGGTTCACTTTGTATTTTGACCTCTGTGTCAAAAGTACTAAGCCTCTGACTTATAGTCTACAGGTCCCAGGTTCGAATCCCGCCAGTAAGAATTAAGAAATTTGAAAAATCTTAAGTGAGTGATTGCATTATAATATTCTATTCTAATTATTACTGTGGTTATAATAATGATAATAATGATAATAATAATAATGATAATAATAATAATAATAATAATAATAATAATAATAATAATAATAATAATAATAATAATAATAATAATGATAATAATAATAATGATAATAATAATGGTTCCGGTTTTACGTCACGGACTCCCTTATCAACCAAGGGCTAGGACGGTTGCCTTCTTGCGAAGGACTTGTTTTGGCAAATGTAATCCTTACGCTGAGTGCATGCCTTTGCTAACCTCAGACCGTGACGGGGCGCGAACCCTCGACCTGACGCCTCAGAGTCGGAGACGCTACCGACTGAGCCACGGCGACTAATAATGATAATAATAATAATAATGATAATAATAATAATAATAATAATAATAATAATAATAATAATAATAATGAAGATGATAATAAAAGTGAGAAAGTATTTGTATGAAGCAATGATATATAGATATACCTGAGAGCACATTTAGAGTATTTGAGGCAGTGGAGAGTTTGTAAATATAATGGTCATAGGAGAAAATATAGAAGCATGCTGTCTTGAGACGAAGCCCTGAGTCACCTCGTAAGAGTTCTCTTTATCTGACATCCATGCGGAGCAGAAGGAGAGGGTCGTGGCATTCTTCGTGTTCTTTTTTTTGAGATTAGGCACAAAGAGCTACCTGAAACCATTTCTAATTTTCCATAATTTTAATGTAAAATGTATCTTGGCTACAAATACCCTTATAATAAAATGATAGAGAGAGAGAGAGAGAGAGAGAGAGAGAGAGAGAGAGAGAGAGAGAGAGAGAGAGAGAGAGAGAGAGAGAGAGAGAGAAAAAAAAACTTTTCTTAAATACCCTGATTTGAGTAAGGATAATAAAGAGAGAGAGAGAGAGAGAGAGAGAGAGAGAGAGAGAGAGAGAGAGAGAGAGAGAGAGAGAGAGAGAGAGAGAGAGAGAGAGAGAGAGAGAGAGAGAGAGAGAGAGAGAGAGAAAAAAAAAACTTTTCTTAAATACCCTGATTTGAGTAAGGATAATAAAGAGAGAGAGAGAGAGAGAGAGAGAGAGAGAGAGAGAGAGAGAGAGAGAGAGAGAGAGAGAGAGAGAGGAGAGAGAGAGAGAGAGAGAGCTGTAACGTCATTTTCCTCGCGAACTCTGAAGGTGGTGGCTGTATAACGCAACCCCATTGAAATATCGCCTGACAACAAGAATACCACCGAAGGTCGACTTACAAAAAAGCACGTGTACTCGTTGCTGTTTTCCTCACTGTGTTTCTCACCTTTCGTTCCCTCATCCCCTCCCCACTTCATCCCTCACTCACCCATCTCACCGTACCACATTACCTCGAAAGCTCCATAGGAAGTATAACCAGTGCACGGAAGACTAGTATAACCAGTGCATGGAAGACATGTATAACCAGTGCATGGAAGATATGTATAACCAGTGCATGGAAGACATGTATAACCAGTGCATGGAAGACATGTATAAGCAGTACGTGGAAGACATGTATAACCAGTGCATGGAAGACTTATTAACATTTGTTTCTCTGCATGCATGATCCTAGCCCTTGGTAGATAAGGGAGTCCGTGACGTAAAACCGGAACCAGTAAAAGATTCGCTTTTGATACCTAATAGCCTTTGTCCAGCATTATAAATTAGCTATTCAAGGCTTTAAACTTTTGCCACGTGTTATGCAATAATTGAAACTAAAATTTGTCTACCATATTTGGATTGTTTGGAGATGTAGATTTATAGCCCTCCAACCTTTGCTGGGGATCAGTCACATATATTAAGAAACTGAATTATTGCATCACATTGTTACTTTCTTTGTTTATCACTAAAGCATTTTACCCATGGCAATGCTCTGTGTTCATATTTTTAACGGTATCTTCAAGGTAACTTAACTACTTATATTTATAAATCAAGATATATTCATCTCCTGTAGAAAATTCCCATTGTATTGGAATTCCAGCAGACATGTTACTCCACATTTCCATCTCAACCATACTAAATTCATGAAGAAAAGCCTACTGTATATATATATATATATATATATATATATATATATATATATATATATATATATATATATATATATATATATATATATATATATATATATATATATATATATATATATATATATATATATATATATATATATATATATATGAGCTTGTGTTCGCAAGTCCTACGTGATGTACAAAGACTTTAACCCTTATTAACACAGTAATTTATATACACAAGATTGTAATCTAATGTCATGTTTTGTCTCTTTCTTCAACAGAGAACCATATAAGATATAAAATATAAGATATAATATGGCCATGGCTCCTAAGAAAAAATTCGATTTCTTTAATGGCGGCCGAGGGATTAATCTTAACGATATTTATATGGAGGACAATAAATCACCTCCAACACCTCTTCCTCTTCCCAGTCATGAATTACAAGACCATGACCAGGAAGAACCTTTGATCTTGCACAGTGACTGGGGACGATACCCTTCTGTCAACAGAACCAACATGAGCAGTGGAGGACGTTCTAGTAGCAATAGTCCTCCTCCGGCAGGTCCTCCTCCTCCGCTCCATCATATAGGACATTCTCATCAAGACTACCTCCCAGACTACGCTGAGAGTTGTCTCTCGGGCAATCAGAGTCCCACAGGGTACAGTGATCACAGTCAAAGTGGATATCACAGTCCCTCTGGGTATTCACCTCACAGTCCCGTGGGTATGAACAGTCTGGCGCCCTCATTACCACCTGAGACTGTTCTCTTACAGGAGTCCACAGTCCCACCTTGGGGAAGCACTCTCGCAGAAGAGGAAGATTCCAGAAGGAAAAAGAAAAGGCATCAGAGGTACGTCAGTTCATGACTTCATATGTTCACCTCGATGTATACAAGCTGGTTTGAATGGTATATACATACGTAGATGTTGTATTAACATAAGTATGATACATAGGTGATACATGTTGGCATATTATGCATGTATGAATGAGGTTGGGTGATACATTCCTGAGAATAGGGCAAAAAGCCATATGTACTCAGCATATCCAGATATCTTTTTTGCACACATACCCATATATACAGCTTCATGGATACACTGACATAGAGATTATGCACAATTACCTACAATAATTGTCTAAATCTAACTCATTTTCATTTATTTTAGATGCAGGCTCTGTGCCAACCATGGCGTCTACGTGGAAGTCAAAGGTCACAAGTGGTATTGCCCATATCGGGATGCCCACAATTGCGACAAATGTGAAATCACACGAAAACGCCAATACTACATGGCCGAACAGCAAAAACTGACGAGAGAGCAACAACAACAGCAACAGCTGTCCCAACACAATAGGAGCAATAACAACCGAGGGCACTGCAACAGTGGGGTCCTTCTGCCCCCTCCGGATGTCTCTCCCTTGAATGGAGGCTCCGGGAGTATTACCCCAAACACCTGTCCCAGAGACTTCCCTAGATTGGACGAACTGGTTCGCGAGACTGCCAATATCATTAACGAAGATCTCTTTGAAATGATCAATCAGGTGGTGAGACCCAGAGCTAAACAATGACATCGAAAGGAAATAGAGTTTAGAAATATCACCATTTCTTAGTTTGGGAATATAAAAAACCAATTTGTCTGTATTCACATGTTTCTGTTTCTGTTTTCTATCTATTCTCGTGAATATATATATATATATATATATATATATATATAATATATATATATATATATATATATATATATATATATATATTATATATATATATAAAAAGGGGGAGTTCAAGCAATCCAGGTCCTTGGTAGGATGTAAGCAAAAGACGAGGTCAGTTCAGAAGAGAATGAGTCCTAATAATTATCATGAATGTCTTCTGTATTTTCATAACTTCATTTATGCTTGAATTAAGCAATTCTAAATCCCAGTTACCTAAGCTATACCGAAGAGAGTAAGAGAATTTTTACTGTTCTTATACAATAAGGTCGATAATAATGCGAATAATAACGAAATAATGAATTTACTCTCGGTTGACAGTCCCTAAAATGGTTGTAGGACAAAATGCCGATGGACATTTTGTCTGCACACCCCCTGAAATATAGGGAAGAATATAGAGAACTGATCATCATAAACCTCAAGATTAGTTTGCATTCTCTGTTACTGCCGTAAAATTGTTAAACAAGACGATTTTGGAAAGAAAAGACAGTTTTCTGACAACCCGATTTCTAGGGCTGTCTTTATCCTTGTATGTATAGTCTGTGGCTACAAGTTATAGTCTGCAACACGTTGAGAACAAGTCAGGTCCATGACACACCCCGCGCAAGACTAAGTCCGTATATCTTCGCAGTTGGGGTGTTACTGCCATTTAATTATTACCTCTAACACCTTGTGAAGAAAGGGACATTTCCCCGTGCCATCTAAATGCAGTGTTTTCTTGTACTAACGAGTTACTGCCATAATACGGAATCTACAACACCAGGAGAGAAAGACAGTTGTAGAACAAACCCAGCTTCTACCCGTAAAGTGTTATCACTATCTTTTCATGAATGGGTCTCACTTTTATAAGCTATGTTCCCTGCAACACTTAAGATAAAAATGACGGTTTTTGGACAACCTCATGCGATATAAGTACTGTTTAAACAGTATGTCTTTGCATTTTTAATTTTTTGGGGGACATATTCAGGTTCCTGATGCACTCATTCTACTTAAGTCTATTCTTTAAGGCTTGTATCTGATTTATTTAAGATGTGATAAGGAAACATTAGAGTTAAGAAGGTCCGGGAGGACGAAAGACTACAAGTGTCATAATGTGTGGCTGTGCTGAGGGCTGATGCTAATGTTGATATGGCTGTGTATGATAAGGGAAAAAAAAAGACTAACATTTTTGAAATATTTTTGTATTTCTTTCCCCGTAAGGTGAGACGAACGCCATGTTCTGTGATGTCAGGTGTTAAGTGAAAATCATTGGCTGTGTTATATTAAGATATAAGTACGATAAGCGAGTATGTTGTCACCTGCTTGAATAAGATAAAAATAACTCCTTTGCAAAAATTACTTTTTTTTTAAATCTGCATCAAATTTAGATATTTTTTTTTTTATACCTAGGCGTTAAGCATTACCTCTAATTGTGATAAACGTCCCTCAGTAACTTGGTAAAATCCATTTCTTTTTCTTCTTCTTAATTATTAGCAGCTCTCATAATGCTTACGTAGGGTCGCAGCCTCTTTGAGGCTGGTTTTCAATTTTCAGATCAAGGTTTTATTACCAGATGCCATTCCTGGCAATAAATTTCTTTGTTTATCCGATTTTGAACGTAGTTGATATCAGTAAGGACATCTGGCGGTAAAATTAAAGTTAACACCAAACACTGGCTTCCAAGAGGCTAGAGAGAAACAGTGACCCTATACAAACGTTGGAAAAGCTGCAGAAACAGAAGAAAATAAAGAAAAGTTGTGCTGCTTTTGGTTTCCCTAGTGACTAACTACTACTCTCTAGAATTCCATTTTTAATTTACTTGAAATGCGGCCATGGGCTACAGAAAGAGGTTTGATGGCCAGAGGAGATTAACAATGCAAAAGCTCTACCAAAGGTGCAAGCAGAGTTTTTTAAGACTGCAAATAAATGTACGTTTTTTTTTAATTGTTTTTTTGTATGTGTTTTGACTAATCATAAATGAGTTAAACGAAAGTTTTGCGTAAGTAAAAATAGAATTTTGTATTTATTTGTTTAAACTGTGAGATTATTGCAGATACTGTATATACATTAAGATCATATCTGTGTAATGATATGCATATATAAATATATCCTGGTATCATAACGGATCATATTTAGAGATACGACAACTCTCTTTTATTAGACATTACGCCTCAAAAAATGTAAAAAAAAATTACTCAGTAAAATAAATTGTTCCTCATCCCTCATACAAGTAATGCAAATTCATGAAAGTTATGGTGCATGATTTTCTGGAAAAATATACTGTGTTTATTCATGAAGGTTGTCCCACAAACCTTAAATGGTATTTGATATAATTGTGTATGTGCATGTGTGTGCGTGTGTTTATATATATATATATATATATATATATATATATATATATATATATATATATATATATATATATATATATATATATATATATATTGAGAGATGCAATCATTATTTCATTGTCCATTGACAGTAGTTGTTATATTTATACTTACAGATGTTAATAGGATAAAATGTCAAGTGTTCCTTTCAAGAGAAATGAAATTTTTCCTTAAATCTTTTAAGTAATGTTGATAATTATGCAGTCCTCGTTTATATGCTCTCTGTCATGCGTTGTGATATGTATGTATGTATGTATGTATGCATGTATGTGTGTATGTATGTATGTATGTATGTATGTATGTATGTATGTATGTATGTATGCATGTATGTATGTATGTATGTATGTATGTATGCATGTATGTATGTATGTATGTATGTATGTATGTATGTATGTATGTATGTATGTACGCACGCATGCATGCATGCATGCATGTATGTATGTATGTATGTATGTATGTATGTATGTATGTATGTATGTATGTATGTATGTATGTATGTATGTATGTATGTATGTATGTATGTATGTATGCATGCATGCATGCATGTATGTATGTATGTATGTATGTATGTATGTATGTATGTATGTATGTATGTATCTATGTATGTATGTATGTATGTATGTATGTATGTATGTATGTATGTATGTATGTATGTATGAGCTACAGGAATGAAATAAAAGCACACCAAATATATTCTATGCATGTGTATGATACTGTAATATTTTAATAGCTCTTAGTACAAAGCTGTTTAAGAATAATTATACTTCTTAGATGCGTGTAAATAATGTCTCATTTTGGTTTTCATTCTCCCATAGATTAAAAAAAAAAACCTTCTCATATGTGACTGCTTTAGAGATATATACATAAATATAGATAGAAATATATGCATGGAGATGAGATGAATGCAGTATAGAAACTGTAATGAATGAGAAAGAATTATTCAATATTCCTGATATTGAGTGTGATTGGAAATGTCACACTCTAGTCCAGAAGAAATGTGATTTGATATGTCATGTTTTAGTCCAGAGGAAATGGAGTCAATATGAGTGATTCAAGATGTAAAGATATGAGTGATTTTATATCCTCGACTTTAAATGTGATTTGACATGTCATGGTCTAGTCCAGGCGAAATGAAGTCATATGAGTGATTCAAGATGTAAAGATATGAGTGATTCTATATACTCGACTTTATGTGTGATTTGACATGTCATGATCTAGTCTAGAAGAAATGGAGTCAATATGAGTGATTCAAGATGTAAAGATATGAGTGATTCTATATCCTGGACCTTAAATGTGATTTGACGTGTCATGTTCTAGTCCAGAGGAAATAGAGTCAATATGAGTTATTCTATATCTTCGACTTTAAATGTGATTTGACATGTCATGTTCTAGTCCAGAAGAAATGGAGTCAATATGAGTGATTCAAGATGTAAAGATATGAGGGATTCTATATCTTCGACTTTAAATGTGATTTGACATGTAATGCTATAGACGAACGGAAACAATGAGTGCTTCTAGACTCCACTTCAAATGTGATTTGATATATAATGAGCGAACTGACATGATATGAGTGATTGATTTCATATAATCGAATTTAAATGTGATTTGACACGCCATGCTGAAGCTCAAGAGAAAATGAAATAGGTCAAATGGTCTCTCATATTCGACATTAAATGTGGTTTGGTATGTCATGCTG
Source organism: Halocaridina rubra (assembly GCA_037179515.1). NCBI lineage: Eukaryota > Metazoa > Arthropoda > Malacostraca > Decapoda > Atyidae > Halocaridina > Halocaridina rubra. The sequence continues at coordinate 74,311 of JAXCGZ010002233.1, forward strand.
GAGACGAAGCGAATTAAATATGAGATGAAACATTGTGTAAGTACGGCTGTGAATGAGATTTGAATTGGAATGAGTAATGACACTATATATTCTGAAAATATGTGTAGTATGTAGACCAAATACACCCGATCACAAAATCAATCGTTCACGTCTGTGATTTAATGTTACCAGGACAGGCTCCAGACCAAACTCAAAAGACCATGAGGGAGGCTAAAAACCTCTTTCATCATAAACCCCTTATGAAATGGGGGACTGTTTTTTTTTTTATTTAAAGAAATTGGATAAAAATTTCCTGCAGTTTGCTTAAGGATCATAAAAGCAAAAACAAAATTGGTACTGAATAAAAAATTAAAAATGATTGCAAATGGCGATTTTTTTCACATTTATGATGTCATAAATAGTCCCCATTTGAATAGGGGTAAACACAGACAGAACGGAGCTGGAGGATTGAGTCGCGTGCTCTACCACTGAGCTACATCAGTCCCCTGGATGGCGAATGATTGATTTTAGGAAATTTCATTGAGTTGAGGGAGGTGCTGAGGGGGTGGGGGATTTTTAGAGGTTAAGGGGGGGAGAGATGATTATATACTGTGGTAATTAAATTTAGGTGTAATTAAATAAATTTGTTCTTATAGTTTCGTTTTTTTTTAATTATTATCCCTCCATGCCTTCCCGAAATTTGTTTGGCTTAGTTAAAACCTGAGTCATGAAAATTGAGAAGGGGTATCACTTATCCCTGCTGAAAACGTTTATGCTCCAAAACCACAAGGGATCAAGAAGGTATTAGCATCTCTTGTGAGGTAGCCCCTGCCAGCTCAGAAGATTCAATGAGTACATCATTAGATGGCTCAGGTCACTAGGGGAGCAGTATATCTAAGAGCAGAGGAAGGAATTCAGGTATTTAATTTAATTTGCCCATATACTGATACTTAGATCGCTAGTGTTTTACCTACTTGAAATTAAGAAAAAATACAAGAGATCTAAGGGTCACTATATTGGCAGTTTTATCTCCGGGAATTCATGTAAATGATATTGTAAAAACATTGCATGCTTTCTCAGTATACATAAAGTTAATCTTCAGGCATATGGACAAAACTATGTACAGAAGTATTTACTTGACTTATGTGAAGCCAAAGCTTGAATCTGCAGCACCCACATGGAATCTTTACTTAAAAAAAAAATCAAATTGGAAAAGGTTCTGAAGAAATGATACGAAGCTGTTGACAGGGTTATGACACAACAGTTATGAGAAGAGGATGAAGGAGTTAAACTTACCAGCACTTGAAGCTAGAATAATGCAGAGGTGATATGGTAACTGTTCTGAATGAGATAACAAAGAGCGATAATTTGGTATGGGTGGTTCTAAAAAAAGATGTCACAGCTTTAAGCTTCGTAAGAAAACTTATATAAAAGCTGAAAGAAATAATTTTTAAAGTGTATGAACAGATGATAAGTTGCATTCGCTAAACACAGAAACCTTAGACGCTGTGTACTTTCATAGATTTTCCCCTGAGTGAAAATGAAAGTAAATACACATACACACACACACACACACACACACACACACACACACACACACACACACACACAGCCACACACACAATGATAAAATTCGGAATATGGATAGAGAAATGAAAGAGAATGAAACACTCAGAGAGGAAATAAGATTTTTGGAGGAAACAAATAAAGCACAAGGGCAAGAGAGAAGAGAACTAGAAAAAAGAATAAAGAAGCTGGAAGGGGAAAAGAGTGAACTAGAAACTAGAATTTCTAAACAAGAAGATAAAAACAAACAGCTAAATGACAACCTAAATGAATTAGATGTTAGTTCACTGCTCTCTTCTGAGAGAGACGAGATTGCAGCTTGGAATGTCCAGATTAAGGAAAACATTGAATAGTTTAGAAAAGAGTTCCAGGAGCTGAATATGGAACATGATGTCTTGAAAACTTCCTTTGCTGAGGCACTAAAGGGGAATGTGGCAGTAAAAGAGGCTGTAAAGGTGGTGGCACTGGAAAACATACAAACAGTTGACTATAAAGAGACAGTAATCGAAATAATGAAAGACGTTGTGATGGAAAGGGCAAATCCACTAATTAAACAGACACTTGATAAAGAGAAGACAGTGGTAATCTCAGGCATAAGCGAATCCCAGGAGCCAACATGGCAGGGGAGACTTGAAGAAAATAAAGCTAGGGTTGTAGACCTGATAAGAAAGCTTGGAGTAGTTTGTGGTCCTGAGGATAATGTAAACATTCACCAACTAGGCAAATAGACCTTCAAGAATTCAAAGAAGTGTTCATTAGACGATACAAAACACAGGAAGAGATGGGAAAGATAAAAAACTTGTTGGAAGAGGCAAGAAGGTTAAAAGAGGAAAGAAATGAAGAAGAGAAGAAAAATGTTCATTTCAGGGTTCTTCCTGACAAAGGGGAGATAAAGAAGATAATGACAGAAGATCAGGGGATGGGGCCTCATTAAGATTGTTATACACAAATGCTGATGGATTAGCTGGTAAGGCAATAGAATTAAAAGATAGGATTCACAACAGTAAGGCAGATATAGTAGCAACGATAGAGACTAAATTGAGTGAGGACAAACAGTGTCACAATTTTTCCTAAGGGCTTCAGAATATTAAGGGTTGAAAGATCTGAGAGGACTGGCGGAGGGATAGCACTGCTCATAAGTGAAAGGATTCAAGTTGAAGAAATAAACTAGGCTATAGAAAGTGAGTTCAAGGAATTTCTTGTTGCTCACATAAATACTGGGTCAGAGAGCATTATACTAGTTGTTGTATATAACCCACCAAGGAACCAGAATAGGCTAGAAGTTTATGAGGAAAGTCATATAGGTAGTATTGAAGTCATAAACTCAGTTGTTAACATGGCACGGGAGAGAAAATGTAGGATTTTTATTATGGGAGATTTTAATCATAGATAGATTGGATAAATCTTGACCCACACAGTGGTGAGGACTCATTCGGGGCAAAATTCCTAGATTGCGTACAAGGGAATTTCCTACACCAACATGTAATGGAACCACGAGGGCCAGGGGTGGGGATGAGCCATCACTACTTGATCTAGTATTCACAGATAATGTGTTGGATATTGAAAAAATTGAGTATGAACCACCAATTGGAAAGAGTGACCACTGTGTGTTGTTGATGGAGTATATCATTGAAGATATTCTTCCTGAGAGTAGAGGCACTGAGGACATGAGGAGGAACTATTCGAAAGGAGATTACATCAAAATGAATGAGCTTTTTGCAGTCATTGACTGGAGGGCCTTATTTTACAACAAATCTGTACAAGAAATGTATGACATCTTTTGTGAGAAACATGGGAAGATAGTAGATTTCTGCATACCTGTCACCAAAGTAGGTGTAATTCATGCCAGAGAGAAATGGTTCGATAATGAGTGTAAAAGAGCTAAGGAGTGGAGAGACAAATGCTGGAAAAGGTATAGGAGGAGAAAAAACATAAATGCTTGGCAAACCTACAAAAGAGCAAGAAATGACTACCTAAGTAAAAGAAGAGAGGCAGAGAGAGACTATGAGAGAGACATCACCAGGAAGGCTAAAGAAAATCCCAAGCTTTTCCACAGCTTTATCAGAGGAATACTGAAGTTAAAGAACAGGTTTTAAGGCTAAAGAGAGCGGATGGAAGCATCACTGAGACGGATGAAGAGATCTTCAAAGAATTGAACAAGGAGTTTCAGTCAGCATTTACAGTAGAAAATACCCCACCCCCTCATATTGCAGAGATAGAAGCTCAAGGGCCGGTATTAGAGAACATCAACCTTACAGCCACAGAGGTATGCAAAACGATGATGGAGTTAGATGTTCATAAAGCTACAGGTCCTGATGACATATCCCCTCATGTACTTAAAAAATGCGCAAACTCAATATCAGTGGCACTAAGTATCATATTTAAAAAGTCACTGGAGTCAGGGGAGATTCCAAGATGCTGGAAACAAGCAAACGTGATACCTATCGTCAAAAAGGGAAGGAGGGATACGGCTCTGAACTATAGACCAGTTTCCTTGACCAGCATAGTTTGCAAAGTTATGGAGAAACTATTAAGGAAACATATCTCTCTTCACTTGGAATCCTTCAACCTTTTGTCAGTGAGGCAACATGGCTTCAGAGAAGGTAGATCAACAGTAACAAACTTATTAGAATTTTATGATGAGGTAAGCCGAATATTACAGGAAAGAGAGGGCTGGGCAGATTGCATATTCCTAGACTTCCTGAAAGCGTTTGATACTGTTCCACATGGGAGACTTATTAGGAAGCAGCAAGCAATGGCTAGAATAGGTGGAAATGTCTTGGAATGGATAAAAATTTACTAAGAAGGAAGGGAACAGAGGGTTAGAGTAAGACACTCAGTGTCTAAATGGAGAAGAGTTAGTAGTGGAGTTCCACAGGGTTCAGTTTTAGGACCACTTTTGTTCCTTGTATATGTAAATGACCTACCAGAGTCTGTAAATTCATTCATGAATATATTTGCAGATGATGAAAAGATTGTGAAGAAAGTAGGAAACGAGAACAATGATAGAGAACTTCAGGAAGATCTAAATAGTCTGTACGAGTGGTCAGAAAAGTGGCTAATGAAATTCAATACTTCAAAATGTAAGGTAATGAGAATGGGTACAAGGGCAAGAAGGCCCAAGCTTGACTACTCAGTGGCTGGAGTACAACATCAAGAGACAGAAAATGAGAAAGATCTAGGAGTAAACATACTAGCAGATTTGTCTCCAGAAATACATATAAATGGCATAGTAAGGGCAGCATATGTATACTTATCATATGTAAGGGTAGCCTTCAGGCACATGGACAAGGAAATATTCAGAAATATTTATGTAACCTATGTGAGGCTAAAACTCGAATATGCAGCCCCCTTTTGGAATCCGCACTTGAAAAAGCACATAGCTAAGCTTGAAAAAGTTCAAAGACATACCACGAAACTGGTGCCAGAAATACGTAATCTCAGTTATGATGAGAGGCTGAGGGAATTAGACTTACCATCACTCGAAGCTAGAAGATTGAGGGGGGATATGGTGACAGTCTTTAAATTCCTTCATGGTTATGATAGAGTGGATAGAGATCGATATTTTGATATGGCTGGCTCTAGAACTAGAGGTCATAGTTTGAAGCTTCGTAAGAAAACTTCTTTGCAGGATGTAAGGAAATACTTTTTCAGTGTAAGAGTAGTTGATAATTGGAATTTGCTAAGCGAGGAGGTAGTTAATGCTATCTCAATCAATAGTTTTAAGGACACGTATGATAAGTATCACTAAGTATAAAATGGAACCGATCAGGAGACGGGAAGATACGAGCTTTGGGCTCTTTCCCGTAAACACAATTAGGTAATCACAATTAGGTAATCATACACACCTAAAGAAATTTGCTGGAATAGTGTTGACCCACTCATTGAAAAGGAGGCTTTTGGGACAAGATCCCTGGATTGCATCCATGGAAATTTTTTGCAGCAACATGTACTGGAAGCAACAAGGACCAGGAAGGGAAATGAACCATCACTGCTTGATCTGATAATCACAGATATCGTTCACAGAAAACGTTTTCGATATTGGTAACGTTATGTCGTAGCAAGAAATCTGATACCGCTACTCTGTTTTGCGTACTAATAATTTCTCCTTTGATTATCTTGCAAATTTCACTTCTTTTAGGAAGGCTTCTGAGTATGAGTAAGTCTATCTGCATTTCTCTACCTCCACTTTTGTCATATATACATGCATGCAAAAAAAAAAAAAAAAAAAAAAAAAAAAAAAAATATATATATATATATATATATATATATATATATATATATACATATATATATATATATATATATATATATATATATATATATATATATATATATATATATATATATATATATATATACATATATATATATATATATATATATATATATATATATATATATATATATATATATATATATATATATATATATATAATATATATATATATATATATATATATATATATATATAGATATATAGACACTTAAATTTCACATACATTTGTAATAGGCTGATATAAGAAAGACGAGAAAAGTCCTTGAGTTTTCTGATATGCAGACTTTTATCTGCTGTAGTATCTCAGTCGGTACGGTGGCGTGAACATGTAACTTCCGACTTTACTTTCGTACCCCTTGAGTTCAACTAGTTTTTCGTGGGTAACCGAGTACCAATGACATCACTGGTTCATTGCGAATTTATAACTTTAACAAAAAACAACACTGTCTCAATTTGCTATCTTATTCCAAACATACGCTTACATCTTTATTATTCATCCGGAACAGCATTGGACAGAATATCCACTGACATTATGCAACTATTCATTAGTTACAAATCCTAAATATAAGAAGCACTAACAAAAAGATATACATTCTCATTTTGTGTGT
>JAXCGZ010002234.1:0-7500 GCA_037179515.1 Halocaridina rubra
GAAGCCTCTTCCTACCAACAAAGTGAACTTCACCTCCTCCACTCCATCCCTGACCTGAGGGGGAAGTCTTCACAAGGATATATAACCTAAGTATATCTGTTTTCTTTTCTTCCTCTCTCACGAGAGCCAAAGAGAGAAACAGAAAGATTGCCTTATTTTGTTGTTTTCTTGTGCTTGTGTTTTTTTTTGTTTAATTGAACACACATTATTGTGTCCTGAGCAAATCTCTGTTTTCACTTCCCTCTCCCACGAGAGTTGGGAAGAAAGATAGAAGACTGTATAAGTGATTAAGTGTTGTAGTGTTGCAATTAAGTGAAGTGATCAAGCCATAAGGCCCCTATACTGCATTAATCAAATTGACAAACAGTGCAAATAACATATAAATAGTGAAATCTGTGATATCCATGACTAGTTGCTAGTCATGGCCTCAGCCGCTTCTCTTGCTTCCCCCCCAGAGGGGGGAATGGAACTCGACCCCCCTCAAGAGGGGTGGACGGTTGTGGGAAAGAAGAGGGCAAGGACAGCCTCTAACAGTAGCCATGAGAGTGCTGCTGCCCCAGTTCCCCCCCCAGCCCCGAAGTCTGATAGAGAGCCCATTTCCAAGTTCAAAGTTGAGGCTCCTTCCATGAAAGAGGCATATGACCTCATCAGAGAGTTGGAAGACCAACTCACCGAGCATGGCTGCAAAATAAAGCCTAACGTACAGGGTGACTTCATTATCCACCCAGCCTCAGCAGAAGCCGCAAAGAAGATCCGCAGCCTAGGCTCACCACACTTGATAGAGTTGAACCCTGCACTAAAAATAAGAAAATACATAGTCATTGGCTTCCCTGTTGCTTGGTCAGTTGACCTTCTGACCAAGCAAACGTACATTACGGCTGCCTCACGTTGCTCCTCCAAAATAGAGGGCCAAACCGTTCCATCAAAGCAGGTTCTGGTCCACATCTGTGGTCCACCCCCTTCACAAGTAAACCTCGGCATCTGGGGCAAGTTCTACATAAGAGAGTACACCCCAGAACCCCTAAGATGTTTCCGGTGCCAAAGATTTGGGCACCACAGGAATACTTGCCATTTCCCAGAGAGATGTGGAATCTGCAGTGGGAAACACTCCACCGACCGCTGCCTTACAAAATTCAAGGCAAAAGAAGCAACAGTTGCCAAGTGCCCGAACTGCAAAGGGAACCATCACGCATGGAACAACCGCTGCCCAGAAAGGCTGAAGAGGATTCCTCAAAGAACCCCTCCTTCTGCCCCTGTCACTAATCACACCACCCCCAACTTCACCCCAGCTCCTCCCCCCACCTCCAATCCTTGGCAAATGCCCCCTCCTGCCCCACTCACACCTAACCTCCCCAACCAAAACCCACCACACTACACCAACCCAGCTCCTAACACACAGATCACACCTCCTACAGCTCCCACCCCCACACCAACTCCATCCACCCCATCACACAACACTCACACTCCTACCATCCCCCCAAACAACACTCACACTCCCATCAACCCCACACGCAACACTCACACCAACACCTCCACCCCACGCAACACCCAAACACACAATGCAGTCACACGTAACACCCAGAACACTCAGACCACACACACACCCACTCACCACACTAGGTCCCGGGACCCTAGACAAATCTCCCACACCCCCATACCTAAACAGCCTATCCAGACACCTTCCTCTGCCTCCTCTTCCAAACAGCAAACCCTCTTCACAGTAAACGAGCTCACCAACCTTCTCATTCAAGCCGTACAGGCAGCCGTCCGACTCCTCGATACCAGAGCCACCACCCAAGATGCCTACAATCAAGTCGTCGAAGTAGCCCACTCCGTTGTCGCCAACGCCCTCGTCTCCAGAACCCACCAGCAGCCTCAACAACCCACCACTCCTACCACCTCCACCTCCTCAAATCATCAAGATGTCTAATCTCGGGATCCTACACTGGAACGCCCAGGGTCTCAGACACAAGGTACAACATCTTGAAGGCATAGCCAAGACTGACAACATTGATGTCATAATGGTTCAAGAAACCCTGTGCACAGAGCAACACCCTCCAAAAATCTCAGGATACAATGGATTCTACCAGCACTGGTCTCCAGGGGAGAACAGAGGCAGCGCCACCTTCATCAGGAAAAACCTATTAGCAAAGGAAATAACCCGACCGGTCTGCTGTGGCGAAGATGTCGACGTCCTCGCTGTTAACATCCAACTTCAAGGCAGCTGCATAGACCTGTACAACATTTACAGACCACGGAAAGGTAGCTTAGACCTGACTACCCTCTTCGGGCTAACCAGTCATCGTGACTTGGTAATAGGAGGCGACTTCAACGCGCACCACCCAAGATTCAGGTATGAGCGCCCCTGTGCTGCAGGCAGACACATCATGAGCCTGCTGAATGACCAAGAAGATGTCTCCCTGCTCAACGATCATGAGCCAACACACGACAGAGGTGGAATACTGGACCTCACCTTTGTCTCCAATTCCCTAAAGCAGGACGCCACATGGAGAGTTCATCCCCTGGTCACAAGCGACCACTATGGGATCCATCTCACACTGCCAATTCCTGAAATCTTCCAAATCCCTGCTCCTCCCCCTCGATGGAATTTCAAGAAGGCCGACTGGGGCCGATTCCAGGAGCACCTCAGCAATTGGTTTTCAGCCTACGTACCATCTGAAGACATCGACCAAGCAGAGGCCGAGCTAGTCAATGCCCTGCAAGCTGCAGCAAACTCCTCCATACCCCTCTGCAAACCACAACACACCACTCATCGGGACAGATGGTATTACTGTGACAGAGTTAAAGAACTCAACCACCGGCTCAACATCATTCGGAAAATGCACAGGAAACGTCGCACTGAAGACTCCTACCGCACTCTCCAGGCAGTCAAACAACATGTCCATGAAGAGACTCGCAACATCAAGAGGAATAAATGGCTAGAGTGGTGTTCCAACCTAGATGCTCACACCTCTGTGGGCCAGATGTGGAGGAGCATCAACTCCTTTGCTAAAGGAAAACCTCCTAAAATCACCCCCCACAGGGATCCTAGCAGGGCAGCAGAAGAACTCGCTATCAAATTCGCGGATAGAGCAAGCTCTAACCAGCTCCCCATCACCACCAGAGCAACACTCCAGGACCTCACCACTGCAAGATGGGAAGAAATAGAAGAGGCCATCAACACTGAAGATGAAACAGATGCTCCATTCTCCCTGACTGAGCTACTAAGAGTAAGCAAAAGCTCTAAGAACACAGCCCCAGGTGCCGACAGAATAACATACACAATGATCCAAAAAATGGGGCCCCAAGGGGAGCTTGCTCTACTCTCTCTGATCAATTTGACATACACACGAAGAATCAGACCAGCCTCATGGAACAGAGCAGACATTCAGCCCATCCCAAAACCACAGGACCCTGACAACCCTCGCCCCATCTCCCTCCTAAGCTGCCTGAGCAAGACGGCAGAAAAGATGGTACTTAACAGAGTCCGCTGGAAATGCCCACCCTTCCCAGAAAACATGTTTGCCTACCAGCCTGGCTTAGGCACCTCAGAATGCATAGCCTCCATGCTATCATTTCTCAACAACAGCCGTGGTTACATCGTTTTTCTAGACCTAGAGAAGGCCTTTGAACTAGCCAATGTGCCGGCAATACTCTCTGCTCTCGTATCCAAGCAGATCAAAGGTAACCTTCTCTCGTGGATCAAGCAGAGTCTACAAAATCGTAGTGCACGAGTCAAAGTAGATGGGCACTACTCCACCTACAAAAACCACGAAAATGGGACCCCCCAAGGTGGAATCCTTAGCCCCTTCCTATTTAATTGTCTCATGGAAAAACTCATGCACATCGCACTACCGCATGGAGCCAAACTCTTCAACTATGCGGACGACTTTGCCCTTGTCACAATAGGACACAGAAACTCTAACAAGACACAGCGCTGCCTCACCAAGATTCACCGAGCCTCCATCTCCCTTGGAGTAAGAATCAATGCCCGCAAAACCAAGGCCCTTCCCATCCACCAGTGGAGACCAGACACTAATCTGGTCATAGGTAATGAACCTGTGGACTGGGTTACCAAACACCAATACCTGGGTGTAATCATCGACCAAGCACTAACCTTTGGACCAGAAATTCAATACTTGCGCGACAGGTACAGCCAGCGACAAGCGATCCTTCGTCGGATGTCGGGCCTCTACGATGGTGCATCATTTAATGTCCTCAGAACCTTCTATGTACAAGCCATACGCAACCTCATTGACTATGCTTGTCCCACACTCTGGCTACTAAAAGACCGACAGTGGGACAAAATAGAAGTAATTCAAAACAACGCCACACGTACCATGCTAGGAGCCCCCATGTGGACCAAGAGAGAAAACCTCCAGATGGAATCGGGACTCATTCCACTCAAACTCAGAGCTCAGCAAAGACTGACCCTCCTTGTGGCCAAAACCACCACTGCCCAACATAAATGCCTAGCTGGCACAAATCTCCATCTAGCCCTCAATCGCCAGCCCAACCACCATCCTAGAACCTGGGCAGCCAAGGTCTGCGCTAGCCTGCAAGCACTGCCAGTCAGGGAGAGCATCCTAGCCAAGATACAAGACACACCGCTTCCTGAATACAGATGCCCACCCCCATGGAATGACCAACCACTCGATATAAAGATCGAGCTCCCTGACAACCCCAAAAGCTTGGTAAATCCGCTTGTCCTTAAAAACATATATAAGGACAAAATACAGAGCTGGAGCAGGCCAAACTCTCAAGTCTACTACACTGACGGTTCAGTAAACCAAGATACTGGAGCCTCAGCCGCTGCCTTCATCACTGGAAACCACGTCCTATCCTGGAGACTGTCAAACTCCTGCTCATCGCTCCAGACTGAGCTTGTGGCCATAGCCAACGCCCTTGACTGCTTCATCCAGCAAGAAGCTGACCATGCCCTTATTCTCTCTGATTCTAAAGGCGCCTTACAGGCCATCAAGAAGCCACTTTTCAGAGACAATATTCGCATCATCACGACCATCCTCAGCCACTACCACAGGATAACCAGCCTTGGAAAAGCCATCACTCTTGCCTGGATTCCCAGCCACGTCGGCATCAAGGGAAATGAGGAAGCCGATCAAGCCGCCAAACAAGCCACTCTCAGAGCAGAAATCCAGATATCTCTGTCTCCTGGGATGCAACAGATTAAAAATAAAGCCACCAAGTCACTCCTTAACACCTTAATAACTAAACACAACCTGTGCACAGACATTGGCTCCCCCTCCACCTGGTGGTACAAAGCCACCACTGATCTTCGGCGTATCACCCTGCCGAAGAGCCTTTGACGAAGCACTGAGGTCAATGTGTACCGTCTGAGACTCGGGTACAAGTGCACCTGGCAAATAGTAGAGAATATCATCAAGGAATGCACCTTTTGCCAGGTAGCCTCACCACATCCACTGCTACACTACATCCTGGAATGTGATTCTTTTTCAGAGATTCGACGGAAAACTGGTGCCCCCGCAACATCTAGCGAAGACCCAAATGCCCTTCAGGTTGCTAGCTCCATCATCAGACTAGCAACAAATAACCACATGAACAGTCTATCAAATATTATCAGACAATACCCTCCACCAAGATAGCCATGCAATAACTCTTTCTCTCTCCCCCAAAACAGGAATTCATTTATGTTGTTTGATGTAAACTAATAATTCACAACTGAATATTTATGCTCTCCGTTATCTTTACAGTTTGGCACAATCTCACCTGCGGGCCAATTAGGAAAGTCCGATCATCACCAATAACAAGAATTCACCCCACCTCCTCACCAACAGGAAAGCCCATTCGCCAGCAAGAGCGAATACCACGTACACTCCGAAGAAAATCTCACCCCACCTGCGGGCCACAAGTGGAAGGTCCGCTCACCCTCAAGGGTGAACATCCAACAAAAAAAAAAAATGTCGTACTTGTTCAAAAATGGCCTATTTCGAACCGATTATTTTTTATCGCTTCCAATTACGACACTTCCTTGTCCTAAAAGTCCTTACATCACACACCTTTACACCTTGGAGGAACCCATGTAATAATTTTCATATTCCAAGGAACCAAATTATATATATATATATATATATATATATATATATATATATATATATATATATATATATATATATATATATATATATATATATATATATATATATATATATATATATATATATAATACTGCGGAGTAGGAATGAAGGCCGTATCCCGCACCGGCAATAACACTGTTTTCTTAATTCTATGCATATTAGTTGCTCTCATTACTATATACATTGTACTGACTGACACGTACGAGTATGTTGGTGTCTGGAAAGTGTTTGTGACGTTTGCTGAGTAGGAATTAAGAATAAAGATCACTGTCATTTTGTGATAGCACAATTATTTTACGGTTTTTCGCGGAACTCCTGGTGAAGGTCGGCGGAGCCCCGGTTGGGAATCACTGCTCTAGTATGTTAAAGACATATATGATTTGTTCCAGAAATGATAACCCACTTTTTCAAGGAAAACACCCTGTTCTTATTTAGTCTGTCAGAGTCTTTCATGTCACTGTTTATTTTACTCATACTCTGCAAGCATCCTATTCTTGCCTACGCTATCAGAGCCCTCTGGGATATTGCTTCAGTCATCTTTACTACTCAATCTTATTTATAACCAATTCGTGTCTAGTCTGCAAACCCTCATTCTCCTTGCAAACGTCCTGTTGTTGTCGAGTTTATCAATGCCTTGTATGATTTTGTTTTAGTCATGTTTATCCCTCGTGTTCCTTATCTTCTATCCATGGGAGACTGTGTGCCTCTCCTCACTCATTACTTCAAGTGGTTTTGGAGCAAAATAGGCGAAAAGTATCAAGTGCACTCTCTCAAGGGTGTAAATCAAAATCTCTAAATGCAAAGATAAGGAGCTGTATAATTTATGCGTGCATGCATTTTGTGTCGAAATGTTCGTGACGCTTTTAAAGTTGGCATGAGGAATTACAATTAAACCACTTCATTTCTTTAAATAGCATAATGCTCTCTGGCTAGTACAGTAGTAGCGCGCTAGTTTCGTACTCATGAGGTCGGCAGATCGAGCCTCGTCCAGGAAAGAGAGTATAAGCTGTTTACTGGGAGGTTACTGCTGTGGCTGGTCACCACAGTGGGGGGGTTGGGGCTTGCCCCGGCTGACGTTCTGAGTAGCATCTTAGATGGATATCGGAACTGAAACCTGACAACCTTAACCTTTACCTTTACTTATGGCTGACGTTCATTTCAAGTCACCCTATACTTATTGGGTAAAAAGAACAACTTCGTGTCATTGCTGAGGTATTTAAAGTCTAAATGAAAATCACATGAAGCAAAAGTGCTTGTATGATACATAAAATTCTTCAGATTCCGAATGCTTTGAAAAATTATTTGGACACCACCTCGCCTATCTAAGCTCCTTGAGAATAAAATGTCATCACATCTGAATCAACCCCCCCCCCCTCAATACAAA
>JAXCGZ010002234.1:12500-20000 GCA_037179515.1 Halocaridina rubra
ACTTTTACACCCCTATTAGCGACAAAAAAAAAATCATGAAACTGATTAAAAGTTTAGGGTTGGTTAGGTTAATTTTGCTAATTCACCGCTACTTAAAATATCTTTCAAAGTTTTGTATTTTCATCTCACTTGTCGGAATAGGAAAATAAATACAGTATATACGGTAGTAACCTATTACCATAAAAAAAAAACACACACACATCACCAGTTAAACTATGAAGCGAGATTAATATTTCTGAAGACCTGCATCCCGCGCAATATATCTTTCTATAATTTTCCTAAAGACTGGAAAACATACAACGAAATGCATATAAAAGAGAAAAAGCATTCATATCGCAAAAAAAACAAATAAAAATGGTCAAATAAATCATCCTGACCTAGCCTAACCTAACCTTACCTTAGTCTATATAAGATATCTTAAAACTGTGCAGCAGGTTTGCTATTTACATAAGTGTGTCCCATTTTGATTGCATACGGTGACCAAACTGCAATCATTATATATATATATATATATATATATATATATATATATATATATATATATATATATATATATATATATATATATATATATATATATATATATATATAACTGCGACTATGAGGCGGCAGGTCGAGGGTTTGCGCCCCGTCACGGACTGAGGTTAGTCAGGGCATACACTCAGGGTAACGATTACATCTGCCAAAACAAGGCCTTCGTAAGAAGGCAATCGTCCTAGCCCTTAGTAGAAAAGGGAGTTCGTGACGTAAAACCGAATCCATATATATATATATATATATATATATATATATATATATATATATATATATATATATATATATATATATATATATATATATATATATATATATATATATAAATATATATATATATATATATATATATATATATATATATATATATATATATATATATATATATATGTGCATATATATATATATATATATATATATATATATATATATATATATATATATATATATATATATATATCCAAATAAGCACATTACATATGTGAAAACATGAATCATTTTTTACCCCGACCGGGACTCGAACCTAGGACTTATGATTACTAAGTCAAGGCGCTACCACTACACCACAGAAGGTTAAAAGGAATCCAACCTTATAGCTTATATCTGCTGTACTTAGGAATGAATGCATTCTGAATGACTTAGTAATCATAAGTCCTAGGTTCGAGTCCCGGTCGGGGTAAAAAATGATTCATGTTTTCACATTTAATGTGCTTATTTGGTTATTTCATGGCCCGAATGAGATTGGGAATTGAATTAAATGCTAAAATGAAGCCACGAGTGAGGTTGGGGAATCTGTAATATGAACATAGTGGCATTCAGTTAGAATGCGTTCATTCCTAAGTATAGCAGATATAAGCTATAAGGTTGGATTCCTTTTAACCTTCTGTGGTGTAGTGGTAGCGCCTTGACTTAGTAATCATAAGTCCTAGGTTCGAGTCCCGGTCGGGGTAAAAAATGATTTATATATATATATATATATATATATATATATATATATATATATATATATATATATATATATATGTGTGTGTGTGTGTGTGTGTGTGTGTGTGTGTGTGTGTGTGTGTGTGAATCAAATTTTCACTGTGTACAGCAGAACAGATTCTATTACTACACATTTGTGCTGCTCTCAGTAACACATAATTCAAGGGAATGCATTCACATACTTAAATGAATTAGTCTTTTTTTATATGAATCAATACTGAATCCAATATTTACTTGCCCACAAGCCTAGTGAAGGAAGGCAAGCTGGCTAACACCTTTAACTCGACCTTTATATTATCTCCTGTCCAGATATGACAAAAATACACTGTCTACGCACTTTAAATTTATCAAGAACATAGTAATTAAGTACTTCAAAGTATTCACAAATATTTAATATTATAACGCAACAACAAATCCACCACACCCGGACACAAATCCAAGTCGGACAGGTGACAATCCCTGGGAAGCGAAAAAGCGTTTTCCACCCACACTAGCTAAAAGTATACTGGCTACTCACCTCCTTTAATTGAATTTACCACGGGGCTGCATCTTACAGAGCTTCAATCAGTCCTATTTCTTCGTAAAACCAACGGCCACCTTTAACTCGACCTTTATATTATCTCCTGTCCAGATATGACAAAAATACACTGTCTACGCACTTTAAATTTATCAAGAACATAGTAATTAAGTACTTCAAAGTATTCACAAATATTTAATATTATAACGCAACAACAAATCCACCACACCCGGACACAAATCCAAGTCGGACAGGTGACAATCCCTGGGAAGCGAAAAAGCGTTTTCCACCCACACTAGCTAAAAGTATACTGGCTACTCACCTCCTTTAATTGAATTTACCACGGGGCTGCATCTTACAGAGATAGCCCCGTGGTAGGGGCAGTAGGAGGAGCTGGCAGTTGTGAAGCGACACAGGTTGTGGAAGAGCCGGGAGGATGGGCTGTGGCACTCCAGCAGTGCCATCTGAACGGTCGCTAGCTCCCTCGTCATTGCCCATAGAGCAAAGTAATCCCCCTATTTGTTTTCCTTTCTTGATGTCGGCTACCCCCCAATTAAAGGGGGAAACAGCCAAGGTATATGTATGTATCTTTATCATTTTATAAAGTACGAAAGTTTTCTTAAAGGGGTTGATGAAAGAAGGTTCGTCATACGTCTGGCAGAGCAGTTCACACTAGCCAACCAAAGATGATAATAATAATAATAATAATAATAATAATAATAATAATAATAATAATAATAATAATAATAATAATAATAATAATAATAAACCTTTATTTCCATTATACAATGGGTATTCGTCAGCCGGGGCAAGCCCCAACCCCCCTACAGCGGTGCCCAGCAAAGCAGAAACCTGTCAGTTACAGCTTAAACTCTCGGTCTTGGACGGGAATCGATCTCTCGACCTCGTGAACAGTCGTGCCAGATCTTCTTCTTTTTTTTTTCAAAAATCTGTAGATGTACATGAAAAAATCTGCAGAAATCTGTACTTACCAAAATATAATCTGTAGAAAATTCTGTAGCGTTTGCTGTGCATGGTTTATAAAACTTCTGCACTTCTATGTATTTTTGCCAACGTTAGCAATATATATATATATATATATATATATATATATATATATATATATATATATATATATATATATATATATATATATATATATATATATATATATTTTTTTTTTTTTTTTTTTTTTTTTACACCAGGACGGGCCAAAAAATAAAATAAAAACAGCCCCCACCGAGCCTGGGCACGAAGAATACATTAAGTAAAAGGTAACAGAGATGGAGTTGTTAATATTTTCCGATTCGTGTTTTTTTTTTTTTTTAGGATGGGATAGGATAGGAGGGGAAAAAAGGGAGGGGATTAAGGATATAAGGGAATTGGAGGGAAAAGCACGAAAATTAAATAAAGTAAGAGAGAAAAAAGAGAGGAGCAGACCCTCCTGCTAAGTTTTGATCTGGAATTCAGATTCTTATAAGTAATCGATTCGTCTTTCAACTCCGTAATATTTTCATAACTTTCTGAGGTAGTCTTTTCATTTGGTATCATGCTTCTTATCACTTTCCATGTTGCTGCTGTATCATGTCTAGAGTCATTAAATTGTTTTTTGTAAAAGTCTTTTTTACTTACACTGATGAGAGATCTGACACGTTTCTTTTCTGTTTTATAACGCTCTCGGAGAGTCATATCATATCTATTAATTTTAGCTCTTTTTGTATTTGATTTCTGATTTGCATTGCCTCTTTGATGTCATTAGTTAGCCAGGGGGCTGAGGGGCGGGTTATTTTTCTTGTTACAAAGGGTGCACACCTATCTAAGCATTCAAGGAAGACTTTTTTTTAGAATCTCAACCTGCAAATCGACATTATGTGTGTATTTAATTCTTTTTCTTTGCCTAAGGTAGTGGCTCCTGTTTTGTCTTCAGACTTCAAGAGACCAAAATGATCACAGTAAGAGACTAGATTTTGTTCCTAAGTGTAAATCAAAAGGTAAGCATAAACGACACAGAATGAGAAAACATAGCAAGAGACCAAAATCTTATGTATACAGAGGCATTCCTTCATGCCAAATCATCAGTGGGAGATATTTTTGGCAAACTCTGGCAACAAAACTGCCCTCAGAATTTTCAGTGCATCATTGGAAGAAGCCAGCTACCAGAGACGTACTGAAAGACAAGAATTTATTTTTAACATCCGGCACCAAGTGCCACTTGATTACACTGGAGAAGTAATAAGAAAAGACTAATCTTGAATCATCATAGGAGGAGGCAAAAACTCAGTTATTCCAACACGCACAGAATGCAGCTGAAAATGGAAACAAATTGATGTATTATTCCTATTATTCGCTTTCAGTAGAAAGATTCATGCTAAAAAAAATATGCTAAAGCGTGCTTAACTGGTTTTCAGGCAAAATACTCGACACAATGTCATGTTATGCATATTGCAAAACCATGACAAACAGATATGCGATTTTGCATAATTAATATTTTGAGTTGCATTAAAAAATATAATGGATTTGGAAGTCATAAAAGTAATCTAACTGGAATTAATCGTAAGTAGGACTAGAAAAAAATTACGTTTTCCAAAGGGGTAAGGATTCGCATAAACATTTATAACTTTAACAATATACACTCAGAGGTCAAGAATGGCATGTCATATAAAAGCTTACGTTATTAGGTATCAAATAAGATCATCTTGATTTTATACGCTTAGCACTTTAAGTGTTATAAAGCTATAAGCACTTGGTTATCAGTGACCTTGGAAATAGGAGAGCTTTAAGTCTTTCAACATAAAACATGCCCGCTTTTCACAAAGAGCTACCACTTACATACTACTATCGCCAATTTTATGATCTACAGGTGTATACCTTTCAAGCACACATGGTGAAAAATTGCCTCCCAAAATAATAAAAGTGAGCCAAATTTTGGGGTCTGCCTAAAGATCTACATCAAACTTTTGAAACCTGGATGCTTGTCCACGATATGAATGAAAAGAAACGCCCACAAAAACTATACTTCCATTTACGTCTTTAAAAAAAAAATAATAATAAAAAAAAAAAAAAAATAATAATAATAATAATAATAATAATAATAATAATAATAATAATAATAATAATAATAATAATAATAATAAATAAATTAAGTAATTAAGTAATTAATTAATTAATAATAATAATAATAATAATAATAATAATAATAATAATAATAATAATAATAATAATAATAATAATAATAATAATAATAATAATAATAGGAAGTTGATGACAACTTCAATAATGGAACTAGGAATCCACTGTAGAGAATTTTGTGTTTATTAATTAATTACAAAAAAATCAAGCTTTTGCTTTCCATTGGAAGCATTATAAAGATTCCAAAGCAAGTGCTTTGGAATATTATGCTTTCAGTGAAATGCGAAAGCTTGATTTTTTTTTTTATTGTATTTAGTTAACACAAAATACTCTACAGTGGATATCCAATTCCATTATTATTATTTACAGCAGCAGCAGCTTCAAAAGGAGCACATTCCAAAAATCTATTTAAGCTATTAGCTAATAATTTAAACTCATTTAATTGAAAGATCAAATGGATAAGTTTTACATTTTTTCTAAAAAATTAATTTAACTTTAAAGTTTATTATTCTTCTGTGGGACCTTAGGAAGCAACTTCTAGCAAGTGCTGCAAAATATTACAAGAAAAAACTTTTTCTATCTACAAAAACATGTCCAGATCAATACAGCCCAATGTCTGTATGCAACTCCAAGAGGACATCGTCATTCTCAAAGGCACAAAAGAAAAAACAAATATTCTCAACTTCGACAAAATCTATTTTAGAGGTTCTTAACCTGAGGTGCCCCCTTAGGAGCCTTGAGTAAATTTTAGGAGGGACCAAGATGGTGAAAAATATATATATAAATTTATCTCATCAATTAAGATTTGGAATCCTCATAAAAAAATGCATATGCATAATATCGTAATTCAATGCATATAAAAGTATCAACTTAAATTATTTTAGGTTTTATTAGTTTTATGTCCACTACTAGACATATCGTTTTCTGTAATAAAGGGATAACCAACAATATATTCCATTTTATATTCAGGAGAAGTACTCTTATGCTGGAGATGTGATGTGAAGGGAAAGGACGTACAACTAGAAGAGGTGACGTGGAAAAATGGTTAAAAACCACTCTATCCAAACAGAATCCGATACAGAATAGTAAATTTTTACAACACTAATAATTTCTACAACCACCTGATTATTATTAACAGTTAAATGTTTACTTTCACACTCCAGTTTGCACCAATTTATGAGTCATAATTAGACCGTTTTCACACCAAAGTGGCACGTGATACGTGGCATTCCAGTTGAAAACGAACATCCGGAAATATATCAAACCTTTCACATAGAAGTGGCGTGGCACATGGGACGTGTGACGCCACTTCTGTGTGAAAGGTTTGATATATTTCCGGGTGTTCGTTTTCAACTGGAATGCCACGTGCGACGTGCCACATTGATGTGAAAGCACAAGTAGTTTCCATTCGCATAGTTGACACGGGGGATGTCGGAACCGGGTGATTATGGCTGGATACCCTTCCTAAACGTGGCTATCACACCCCAAATCAAGGTCTGAAAGCCGCAAGGCACTAATATACCCGACATTTTGATTGCATTCGGTGAATAAAATATACACTGCACCAAATATGCGTCTCTTATATATATATATATATATATATATATATATATATATATATATATATATATATATATATATATATATATATATATATATATATATATATATATATATATATATATATATATACAACTTGAAAGCTTATTATTCTTCTGTGGGACAATAGGAAGCAACTTCTATCAAGTGCTGCAAAATATCACAAGAAACTAATTTTTCTATCTACAAAAACATGTCCAGATCAATACAGGAAATTATATTTCCAAAAGCCCAATGTCTGTTTGCAACTTCAAGAGAACATCGTCATCTTCAAAAAAAAAAAAAAAAAAAAAAAAAAACTTCGACAAAATCTATTTCAGAGGTTCTTAACCTGAGGTGCCCCCTTAGGAGCCTTGAGTAATTTTTAGGAGGGACCGAGACTGGTGAAATATATATATATATATATATATATATATATATATATATATATATATATATATATATATATATATATATATATATATATATATATATATATATATGTGTGTGTGTGTGTGTGTGTGTGTGTGTGTGTGTGTGTGTGTGTGTGTGATTACCTAATTGTGATTACCTAATTGTGTTTACGGGAAAGAGCCCAAAGCTCGTATCTTCCCGTCTCCTGATCGGTTCCATTTTTAGACTTAGTGATACTTATCATACCTGTTCTTAAAACTATGGATTGAGATAGCATTAACTACCTCCTCGCTTAGCGAATTCCAATTATCAACTACTCTTACACTGAAAAAGTATGTAAGAGT
>JAXCGZ010002234.1:25000-30000 GCA_037179515.1 Halocaridina rubra
ATCTCTGCACGTTTTGTCAGGGCTGTTGTATTCTATTTGCTGATAGGCCTTCAGTTTATATTCAGGGCAACCACGTGCGTTAACTAAAACAACACAAAAATAAATTATTCAGTGATTTATGATGCTGAACCTCAGGACATGAATTAATACATACTATACACGTATGGCTGTGGCCGAGTCATATCAGAAAACCATTCACAGAATATCTATTCTCCCAACCTCTCGCAGCAAGAGAAAACAATATCTCGCAGCTTATCTCCGATATATATATATATATAATATATATATATATATATATATATATATATATATATATATATATATATATATATATATATATATATATATATATATTATATATATATCATATATAATGATATTAATAATACACATGAATATTAAGGTAACCGAACCAGTGATGCTTATGACTTGTTCATGAAATTTCATACTAACTACACTACTACACTACTAGAGGCGTAAGTGCCATACTGCATGCATGAATAAGTCGCCAGCTGTGCAGGTTTAATTCCCCTAATGTTCAACATATTTTTCATGGATGAGAGTGCGTGTATTTACCTAACTGTGATAACGGGAAAGAACCATATGCTTGTAAGTATTAGTCTCCAGATCGGTTTTATTTACACTTAGTGACACATATCCCATTTGTCCTTAAAACTACGGATGCAGGTAGCATTTACAGATTCCTCGTTCAGCGACTTCTGATCATCAACTGTTCTTACACTAAACAAATACTTCCTTACATAATGCTATGAAGTTTTTTAACTTCAAGCTATTGCCTCTAGTTCTAGAGCCACCCATATCAACACTTCACCCCCTGTTCACTATGTCAATACCATGAAGAAATTAAAAAACCGTCACTATATCCCCCCTTCTTCCTTCTAGTTTCAAGTGACGGTAAGGCTAACTCCCTTAACCTTTCCTCATAACGGATATTGAGTATTTTTGTCACCAATCTCTTTGCATGTCGTATGCTTTTTCAAGTACAGATTCCAAAAGGGACAGACAGACACAATCAACCGCACACACTTTCGTATTTGTGTGTGTGCACGTACAAAGGAAGCGCAATATAAAGGTATAAGTTTTGCAAAACTAGATTTAAATACAATAGCAAGGTCTAGAATACCTACATCTAGGATCTGAGACTTCGGTTGCTGTAAGTGCAATGTAAGTACCGTCGGCTTTGGTGACTCCAACTGTATTCATGAATACAACGTCTACGGGAATGCTGCTGGTAATCTTAAACAAATAATTAGAGTAAATTAAAAATAGTGCATGCTCTTTACATTTAGTTGTGACAGATTTAAACAAAAAACAACAACTTAACAGGTAAGCAAGTTATACTTATGCTACACGGAGTAAATACACAAATCAATAAAATAAAAAATAAATACATTAAATAATGCATAAGGATTATAAGTTAATTACCCAGGTTCAATATATTCAACTACACACCTTCCTAACTGCAGATAATCAAAGTGTTATAATATTTGCTTATTATATGGACGCACCACATAACACAGACGTCTAAGCTGTAACCATGAGAACGAGTCAGTGGATTGCTAAAACTTAATAAACAAATATATTTCATCAACCATTCACTATAGACTAAAGTACTTCTAAATCAACATTAACCTTTTTTGTTCTTTATGCTTTTACCATTAGGGGTCGCCACAAGGTATCAATCATCTCCTTAAAATAATATCATGTTGATTTCTCTGCATATTTGTTTGGCTCATATTTTACACTGGATGCCCTTCCTGCTGCAACCACCGCCCTTTAACTGGCACCATAACACACGGGCTTGTCCACCTTAATGGCAAGGATTGTGCCACTTCTCTTAGAGCTGTAGTATTAAGCAACTTCTCTCTCCATTAAAGCAATCCCTCAGCCCTCGTTGTACGAACCCTGATGAGCACCAACCACATGGGTCTTCTACCGTCACTGGAGCTGCACTCAAACAGTAACTTAGGCGGTACAGTGAGGGTGAGACGGATCCACCGATAAGCAAAATAATAACTCTCAACCCTCTGCTTGAAGCACGAGGCTATGTGCTGGACTAGTTCCGGCTTCAGTTGTCCCTCCTCTAGAATCCTGGCTGGTTTCCTTTACTCCACTTCTTAATTTGCTCATGAATTAGTGTTATAGTTAAAAAATGAACATGTAAAGATACTACATGTAGTAGGTTGGCCCATGGCACCAGCCACCTATTATGATGCTACAGCTGAAGGGACTTTTGGACTCAAATAAGACTGTCCAGGACAGTTCGATGTTAAGTCTTCCTTCAGCTATGGCTCTATTTCTATGCCTAGATCAACACTGAATATTCTCGGATATTCGTTGCACATCTGAAAAAGTCACAATGCTCTCCATCTCAGTTTCTCTGTACTCTATGTTTTTTTCGTGCCCAGGCCCGATGTAGGCATATTTATCTATTATTTTTTGTTTTTGGCCCGTCCTGGTGTCACAAGCATAAAAAAAATAAATATGGTGGGTCACTCTCTCAGCGCATGAGGTCGTGCCCTCCCCTCTCAGGCATAACTTCCCTCTTGCTTTCTGGCTTTGGCACCCAGGTGAGTGCAGTCTCAGTTCCTCAGGCATGCCGGAGGGCCAGCTCCCTCCATGACTGCTGCCTTCTCTTTTGCACATGGCTGCTTGCGTCCACCAGCGCATTTATTTAATGTCTGCCCCTGCTGGGCTGGGAAGGGAAGGGAAGGGAAGGGAAGGGAAGTGCGATGCCGTGTCCTCTCCTGGAAGACTCTGAGCTCTCTCTCTTCCAAATGCCCACTGCTCTTGGTGGCCGTCAGCATAGCCCAGACAATTACAATGAAAATAATAATGTTATTAAATTTCAGCGGCAATATTTGCCCGAGAAAAGTGGGGTAGTGCCAGACCCCTTCCCAGACACCACCCCTTAGCCCAACGGTCTTTGAGAACTTGCTGCCACAGCTGCTGTTGTTTTTGCCTGCTGCGCCGGTCGCTGGCTAGGTATGTGTACACCAGTGCTTAGGAAATAAGGGCTGTCACAAGGTTTACGAGGGTAATCGGCCTTTTCATATTCGGGCTTGCCAGCCCCTATTGCCGGGTTTTAGCATCCCTGGCTTCTGGGTCTGGCTTCAGGGAACGTGTCTGCCTATGGTGTGAGCTCCCCAACTCTGGTCCCGGGCTGCCAGCCAGTGGGTCAGGAGATGAATGTTGCATTGATGCTCGTCGTAGAGTGGCCACTGTACATAGGAGTGCGGTCGCTTCAAAATGCATTTAAGTGATCAATGCATTTGATTATGTTGCAATTCACATGCCAACGTGCTGTTAACTGCGGTATTTCCTCAAGGGCTGAACAAGCCAATGCTTGAAGTTGTGATGGGGTTGAACCCTAGTACGTGATAGCATGTTGTGCCTCATCTCAGGCTCAAACCTTTGCCAGGAAGTTGGGGCCTGGGATCCCAATGGTATACACAGCAGGTAAGTTTTTATAAAAAGTATTTTAATTACTGTGTAAATTAAATTCCATTTTATACTAAACATGAAATTTCATTGTAAACCTCTAATTGATCAGATTTGTGTACTACCCCGTATTTTAACTTTTTTTCACATTAAGTGTCACAATTTGTCCCCATGAAAGCGGGTGGAGACAGACCTCACTGAAGCTGAAGGATTATGGTTGGATCCCCTCCCTAACACCCCTCTGCGGGGATCGAACCGCAAGGTCAGGCTCGTCACTTCCCGACTTGCATGATCTTAACGTGAACTATCGCTGCCCCTTTGCAACTATGCATAATACGCTGGTTGTAATCCCCTTTGTGAAGGGGTGGCTGAAGCAAGAATCAACACTCATATACCAGAAGGTAACTCACCTGCAGTCACCCCTCTCAGTTTCTTGAGAATAAAGGTTCACCACAGACCCCTCCCCCTAGAAATACTTTACATATATCCTTTAAATTACTATATTTTTCTTTCTCTTGCACTTTCAAGCGCCGTTATTATGATTGTTATGATTATCTATCGTCATTACCTCAAATTCTACTTCTTCAGATGAGTAAGCCACAGACTTATTTGAATATACTTGTTTTATCCATTCAATTGGTTCTACTTCGTCAGCGAAGCTCCCGTGTTTCTTTGAGTATAATCCACTGTGCACAGTTGGTTCAGGGAAAGTTGGAGATATTCTGAATGTACTTATAAATTTACAACGCTCTCCTGTAGGACTTAAGGACTCATAGCGAGAATTGGCTGTTGTGTCTGAAAATAATAATAATAATAATAATAATAATAATAATAATAATAATAATAATAATAATAATAATAATAATAATAATAATAATAATAATAATAATAATAATAATAATAATAATAATTATAATAATAATAATAATAATAATAAAATAATTTGTAATTCTTATAATAATAATAATACTAAAAGAATTGCCTGTGGTGTCTGAAAATAACAATAATAATAATAATAATAATAATAATAATAATAATAATAATAATAATAATAATAATAATAATAATAATAATAATAATAATAATAATAATAATAATAATAATAGTAATAATAATAATAATAATGATAACAACAACAACAATAATAATAATAATTTGTAATTCTAATAATAATAAAAGTCATAATACTAACAGAATGTCAGAATACACTCAACACATTTAAATCAATATAAATTTTTACTTCTACAGTAGGGATTCGAGCCTGAGGACAGTTGAACATGATTCCACTGTTTACTGTAGATAGCCCTGTTCTACAGGTCCCATGTTCGAATCCCGACAGTAGAAGTAATAGTAGTAGTACATTTTGCGTATTGCAGTAAAAGGTCTTGTATGATTTTGGTGATAATTCATATAGGCTACAAATGCAAAAACTCTGAGATGATATATGAGTTTATAATAATGGACAATCATGAGCTTTAGACATTACATCACTATTAAGAAAAATTATAAATCTTTGTCATACCGACAATCAGAAGTTC
>JAXCGZ010002234.1:37500-75000 GCA_037179515.1 Halocaridina rubra
GAGTTTTCATTTTATGGTTCTTATCGGCTTATCTCTTAACTTGGAATGATATTAGTCATACACCAAAGGAAATACTTACACCATGCACGAAAATAAATACATGAATATATTTGTTTTTGTTTAGTGTGTATGTATGTATGTATGTATGTATGTATGTATGTATGTATGTATGTATGTATGTATGTATGTATGTATGTATGTATGTATGTATGTATGTATGTATGTATGTATGTATGTATGTATGTATGTATGTATGTATGTATGTGTGTGTGTATGTATGTATGTATGTATGTATGTATGTATGTATGACGTACAAAACTCTTATTCCAGAGGATATTCTATATTTATCTTCCTGGTGTCTATTACGATGACTATACACGTCAACTTTATTGTAAATTATGATCCATTATCTGCAACCCACAAAGCAAATCAGTGAAATCAATAAGACGAAAAAAGAAACTCGCGTTCACAATTTATTCATGAGTTTCATAAAACTCCGATACAGTAATCGACTGAAACATGAGTAAATAAGGAAACTCTGGTTGACATGATTCTGTACAAATGAATTTTACCTCAGGGTGTTATCTCGTGAAATCTCTGTGGAAATTGCACCTCAAGGCGAGATAAGAGCCTTGCTTTCCAGTAACAAAAGCTTCTTTGATAATGAAATCTTCATGACGGATAAAAAACTATGAAAACGACTCGATGAAAGATAAGTTAGGTACGAAAAACAATGAAAAAAGAGTAGTTGAAAAGTTATGTAATATCTGCAAAGGAAAAAAAAAAAAGTCAAAGTAGCAAAACTAATAAAGTATATCCTCTCTCCTAGGTGAGTCTTGGCTAACTGAACTACAGACTAGTGTCCTATGCATTAGACATAGGATATAAATGACCCATGAAGCAGATCGTAACCTCTTGCAATCTTGGTTTGCTGATGAAAAGAAAAGAAAGTGAGAGAATGTCTAATTAATGATAGATTATCAAGTATTTCCATAGTTGACACTTTCTGTGAAATATTTCTATATGACTTTAGTAATCATTAAATGTTATCTCAGGCAGTTTTGGATGTACTCATAATTAACTCATAATTATACTCCCTGCCTCCCTGCTTAAGTTATAATGCTCATTCCACAAGCAATAATGATAATAATAATAATAATGATGATAATAATAATAATAATAATAATAATAATAATAATAATAATAATAATAATAATAATAATAATAATAATAATAATAATAATAATAATAATAAGAAGAAGAAGAAGAAGAAGAAGAAGAAGAAGAAGAAGAAGAAGAAGAAGAAGAAGAAGTAGCATAAGAACAACAACAACATCCATAACAACGACAACAACAACAACGACGATGACAACAAGGATGATGACGATGATAATAATAATAATAATAATAATAATAATAATAATAATAATAATAATAATAATAATAATAATAATAATAACAATAATAATAATAATAATAATAATAATAATAATAATAATAATAATAATAATAAAAATAATAATAATAATAATAATAATAATAATAATAATAATAATAATAATAATAATAATAATATAATAATAATAATAATAATAATAAGAGTAATAATGATAGTAATATTTACTACTACTAGTAGTAGTAGCATTAGTAGTAGTATATAAGTCCAAAACTACCATCTATAATTGAAGTGTACAGCAGTATTATACATATCGTAAATAATCAGAGTAAATTTTTAAATAAGTATATACTGGCTTTAGTAATATAGAACAAGATGATTTTTTTGTTTACAAGTTTACACGACTATGCACCATACAAATGAATGCATATATAAATAAATTAGTTATTGGACAAATTACTGAATACCTCAGTATACAGCTGAAGGGTCTTTTGGACTTAAACAGGACTGCTCAGGACAAGTCGATGTTAAGTCTTCCTTCAGTTACGGTTCTTTTCCTATGCCTACATCAACACCGAATATTCTTGGATATTCGTTACACATGCCTTATCATCCCTTCACATCTGCCAAGTTACAACACTCTCCATCTCTGTTTAAATTTACTTTGTTTTCTAAGTGCCCAGGCCCGATGAGCGCAGTATTATTATATATATTTGGTTCGTCCTGGCGTTACACTCTTTAAAGAAAAATGATGACAAAAGCAACATAGCGTAAGCCGGTTCACTGCGTTAATTTAATATCACTGTAGTATAAGGTATGAAACCAAATAGCATAAGTATTTCATAAAGAATTCCCCTAATAATCCGGTTTTACGTCACGGACTCCCTTTTCTAGTAAGGGCTAGGACGGTGCCTCCTTTCGAAGGACTTTGGTATTGGCAGAGTGTGACCGTTACCCCAAGTGAATGCCTTTTCTAAACTCAGACCGTGGGGGGTCTCGAACCGATGACCTGATGAATCAATGTCGAGTGTTCTATCACCTGGCAACATTAAGATCTACCCTAATAGGAAATTTAATATTATTTATTATATTCCATATGTTGCTTGTTACAAATATTATGTAGGACAGACTTATAAACTCTTAAGTGATGAGAGCAAAGCAGAATAAAGCGTTATGTAAGACATTCAAAGGGCTTGAGTGAAGTCTTTTGACATTTCAGATATTTTAATCGCCAAACAAATTGGAATAATTCTTCTCTCATCTTAAAATCTCATAACATAGTAACTTGATATTTCCCTGAATCAGCTTAAATCTCTCGACAAAAGAAAATCACTTACAACCTGGCTTATTTATATTTAATCCTGTAATTTCGATTTTGTCTCCTAAAGATTTAAAGAATGTTTTGGTTGAGCTTCAATATATATATTTTTTTTTTGTAACTACCAATAACTAAGATATTATCTGACCTCCCTTGGGATTGCCACGGTGCCCAAAAAATTTGTACATAAGTTTACTAGGTCAGGTAAAGATTAGCCATTCTCAGTATATCAAATAACCCCCTAAATTGCTAGGTTAAATTAGGATAGGTTAATGCCTAACCTAACCTATACTAACCTAATAATTAACAAGGATATTTACTGTACAGCGTCTCACTAATATTTTCCTAATCCAGGAGGAATCTGAAGATAAGTAATAAACCTGAAAGTATTAAGGATATCGAAATTTCTTTCAATTTCCTTACGTAGCCATATTCATTCATATATATATATATATATATATATATATATATATATATATATATATATATATATATATATATATATATATATATATATATATATATATATACATACATACATACATACATATACCTTGGCTGTTTTCCCCTTTAATTGGGGGGTAGCCGACATCAAAAAAGGAAAACAGTTTGGGGAGAAGTTATTCTCCCCTCTACTCCCCTTCTGCTTTGACGTCTCACAGGAGGTTGGTACAAGGGGGGGGATTCCCAGTCCCCCCGCCCCGTCCACTTTTAGTCGCCTTTTACGACACGCAGGGAATACGGTGAGGCTATTCTTTGATATTGTGCCCGCCCCACAGGGCACACACATATATATATATATATATATATATATATATATATATATATATATATATATATATATATATATATATATATATATATATATATATATATATATATATATATATATATATATATATATATATATATATAGATAGATATATATATATATATATATATATATATATATATATATATATATATATATATATATATATATATATATATATATATATATATATATATATATATATATATATATACACACTTCATTAAGAAACCCCATCCGCAAAACTAATTATATGAATAGTATTTCCCAATTTCGGGTCCTATATGGACCATAAGACAGTACGTAATGGGACATAAATAGTATGAGTCTCTGGAAGTCAGATGATTACAAATAAATCATAGTAAAGCATGTCAAATCTCCATTATACAAAAAAGAAAATCTTTATGAAAAGATAAATTGATAAAAGTAATGAACAGTGAAATATAATCCCGAGGTAAGATATTTAATGGTGTAAGTAGATAATCCCCGTTATATTTTTATAATCAAAACATCTAAACAAAAGTCCAAATAACTTAGAATAGCAAACATATTGAGACAATAGGAATAATACAATAATACCAAAGAAAATACAAAATATAATAGACATGAAAATAATTTATATATATATATATATATATATATATATATATATATATATATATATATATATATATATATATATATTGAACTAATGCTATTGATAGACAACGGAAAAGAAATATAAAACTGATAAAAAGGGAATTAATACAAATAATAATTAAAGTAACAACAAATGAAATAATTGAATTAATGGAAAAATATAAATAATACTTAATATACCCAGGCTATAGTAAGAAGGTGTGTTGTGTTCACGGAAATCCTTGTCTCCTAGTCGATTTTTTTCTTTATTTGAGTCACTAACGCTTATATGCTTTCTTACTTGAAACTGTGAGTGTATGTAACGT
This sequence comes from Halocaridina rubra, assembly GCA_037179515.1. NCBI lineage: Eukaryota > Metazoa > Arthropoda > Malacostraca > Decapoda > Atyidae > Halocaridina > Halocaridina rubra. The sequence continues at coordinate 41,970 of JAXCGZ010002234.1, forward strand.
TTACCGTTTCTTCGTCCAGCGAATTCCAGTTATCAACTGTGGTTTCACGAAAAGAAGTATAATTACAAGCTTCGAAGGATGATCCCTTGTTCTAAAGCCACCAGTGTGTATGTGTGCGTGCGTGCCTGCTCTTAAGTAATTACCTAATTGTTCTTACGGGAAAGAGCCCCAAGCTCGTAACTTCCCGTCTCCTGGTCGGTTCCATTTTGTACTTAGTGATACTTATCATGCTTGTCCTTAAAATTATGGATTGAGTTAGAATTTACTACCCACTCGCTTAGCCAATGCCAAGTATCAACTACTCTCACACTAAAAAATAAAGTACTTCCTTACATCTTGCAAAGAAATATTCTTACGAAGCTTAAAACTATGACCTCTAGTTCTAGTGCAAGACATATCAATATAGCGATCCCTCATTCTGTCATAACCATGAAGGAATTGAAAAACCGTCACCATATCCCCATAATTCTTCTAGCTTCGAGTGATGGTAAGTAGTTTCGTGGCAGGTTCTTGAACTTTTTCCAACGTAACTATGTGCTTTTTCAAGTGTGGATTCCAAATGGGGGCTGCATATTCAAGCTTTGGCCTCACAAAGGCTACATAAATATTTCTGAACATTACCTTGTCCATGTGCCTGAAGGCTACCCTAACATTTGCTAAGCAAGCATATGCTGCTCTTACTATGTCATTTATATGCATTTCTGGAGACAAATCTGCCAGTATGTTTACTCCTAGATCCCTCTCATTCTTTGTCTCTTGAAGTTCTGCTCCTGCCATTGAGTAGTCAACCTTGGGCCTTCTTGCACCTGTACCCATTCTCATTACCTTACATTTAGAAGTACTGAATTTCATTAGCGGATGGGTGTAAGTGTGTATGGGTGTGTGTGAGAGTGTGAGTGTGGGTATGTGTGTGGGAGGGTGTGGGTGAGTGTGAATGTATGAATATACTGTTGGAAAGTACATAAAAGGGTTAAATATTTAAATAAGAAAATGCCCTGCTTTCATTGTAGATGCTTTCTATTACTATTCTGATCGTTCGAAGTCAGAACCGTCAACAGATACACATACTTATTCAGCTGCCTTAATCCCACTTGTAAGAGGGATGGCCAAGTCAAAGCATACACATTTATAAGAAGTCAGTTCATCCCAATCACCCCTCTTGCTTCTTTGGGATAAAGGGTCACCACAAATCTATCCTATCCCACCACACTGCTTAGGACGTCCAAAGAATAAGTGGGTACGGTGCAGCTGCAGTGACACCCGACAGCCTTAGCTGGATTTCCCAACAGATTTACAATAAAGGATTCAATATCCATACTCCATATCCCTAATTCACAAAATGTTTTTTTTTTCACTGATTTTCCATTGTTATGCCTTCTATAGGTACAAAACGCAGAAACCATTGTAATTCAAAAATATATTATTCCGTATCGCCAAGGAGCAAGACAGGTTAGATGGGCTCCACTGCCTTTCCAGCATATAGGTTTGTGTTTTCACTAGGAAACCCTCTGATAACGAGAATTAAGGTCACATGCACGTATGTATATATTTGCATACATTACATTAAGTAAGTCACCGTGGCGTAGGCGGTAGCGTCGGCGACTTTGAGGCGTCAGGTTGAGGGTTCGCGCCCTGGCACGGTCTGAGGTTAGCAAGATCATGCACTTAGGGTAACGATTACATCTACCAAAACAAGTCCTTCGCAAGAAGGCAACCGTCCTAGCCCTTGGTTAAAAAGGGAGTCCGTGACGTAAAACACGCACATTAAGTAAACACTTCATGTTAAGCATTTGCCAGCGCAATGGATCAAGCCGTTGTTTACCGTACCGGAGGTATTTGTGGCTCGATATGTGATAACAACAGTATTTTGAAGAGCCTGGGATTCGATGATGTAAATATATTCATTACACAGGTCCTAGCTTTAAAAGAAGGGAGGGGCAGGTTCTAGGGAATACATATCATTTATTCAGGCAATAGTCAACTCCTGTTCATAAGATTCTATATTACCCAGGGAAGTGTGCCCTCATTACTTTAAATGTGAAGTTTACTTGCCGGTCTTTGATATAATCAAATTACTTAAAATTCTATGCTATTCATATATATAAAGTAAACATCTCAATAGCGTCATAACTAACATTTTATCACTTAAAAATAATGTATAGATTACTCATATTTAAACAGATTTCAGTTCTTAAATATTTTACCATTGATTATACAGACACTGTATATTTATAGCGAGCTATCGCCATGATAGCGTCTGCGACTCTGAGGCGGCAGGTCAAGGGTTCGCGCCCCGTCACGGACTGAGGTTAGTAAGGGCAAACACTCAGGGTAACGATTACATCTGCCAAAACAAGTCCTTCGTAAGAAGGCAACCGTCCTAGCCCTTAGTAAAAAAGGGAGTTCGTGACGCAAAACCGAATCCATCCTATCGCCAGAGCTTTATACTCATATGATTACAAAGCTTCCGCTCGTATATATGAAGTAAACAAGAGAGGACTCCTAGGAAATGACGCCCATGCGTAAACACAAAAGAGGAAAACACAAATGAAGAAAAAGTAAATAAATATTGCATTACTCCAAGAGACATAAATAATAAAGTATTGTTAGAAATTTACTTACCTATAAGGCCCAGCAAGAATAAGAGTTTAATTGGCATCCTGACGAATGAACACTGCCTGACATCAAGGTTTACACAATACTGTTGTAGGTATAAAGTTCTTGGTTACTTCTCCCGCTTATCGCTCACACAAAGCTCTCACTTGTCTCTTATCACGATTGTAACGTCAGTTCACAATTCGTAGATAGCGTATCAGTTCTATCAGGAAATGATTACCGATAAGCATAGTTTTATGCAGTAATGTACCGAAAAGTATCAATTTAAGGAGGACGCCAAGAAAATGTCTTAATCGTGCATAATCAATAACTACCTAATAATAATAATAATAATAATAATAATAATAATTATTATTATTATTATTATTATTATTATTATTATTATTATTATTATTATTATTATCATTATTATTATTATTATTATTATTATTATTATTATTATTATTATTATTATTATTATTATTATTATTATTATTATTAGAGATAGGAAGTCAGTGATGACATCAATTATGGAAATAATCCCCACAGTACAGTATTTTGTTTAATAATTTCATTACAAATAATTAAGTTTTCGCTTTCCACTGAAAGTATTATCAAGATTGCAAAGCACTTGCTTGTTGAAGTATTATATTCAGTACTAAATATTATACTTCATCAAGCAAGTGCTTTGGAATATTGATAACGCTCTCAGTGGATAGCAAAAGCTTGATTTTTTGTAATGAAGTTATTAAACAAACTACTGTACTGTGGGCTTCTACTCCATTATTATTATTATTATTATTATTATTATTATTATTATTATTATTATTATTATTATTATTATTATTATTATTATTATTATTATTATTATTACTACTACTACTACTAAAAATGAATATACGGCTTGCGTAATGTTTCCCATATGTGAATTTCCGGTCTGTAGAAACTCAAAACGATTAAGTATATCCCATTACATATCTGGGAATAAAATCTAAGATTATCCATAAACACAGTAGTAGTAGATATAGTAGCAGTAGTAGTAATAGTAGATATAGTAGCAGTGGTAGTAGTAGTAGAAATAGTAGTTATCAGTAACAAACCGAAAAAAGGATTGTAAAATATACTAGAATTTGAGCTATTTTCATCAGTAGTAGTAGTAGTGGTGGTGGTGGCGGTAGTGGTAGTAGCAATAGCAACTTATTTTTATGAGTGTGACACCGGGACAGGAAAAAAAATGCCCTCATCAATAAAAGCCCGAGCAAAAAGAAATATTAAGACGAAAGCAAAGAAAAAGGCCTAGGCACGAAGAAAACATCAAGACGAAGGAAGAGAATAAGTTTACAGACAAGGCAGAGATGAGGTAATGATACACTAAGGAAAAGGACACACAGAAAGAATAGTTTATATACTGAGGACCTAGAGATATGGCAGGATTAGGCCCTGAGATGACGATATAGTCCATTTTTGAAGGAAGATAAGTTTAAATTAGGAAAGACAGAAGGAGGAATAGAGTTCCAGAGTCTGGAGGTAGATGGAAAGAGGCAGTCGCTGCAACAACCAATCCGTGGGGTACAAATTTTTACACAGTACCTGTGAGACGAGGCCGCTTGGCGAGTGTTATGTGACCTCGGCAGTGGGGGAGGGATGTAACTCGCCAACTCATTTAAGCAATAGCAAGCTGAAGAGAGCACTGGGAACGTTGTTACTTTTCTTTATTTCTTTGTTCTTCACTGCCACTTCGTGGATATAATGATCTGCCAGACTTTGCTTTTGAGGAGTTCTATATAATGCATTAAAACTGGCTGTGATTTGTCACTTTTATAAAAAGATTATTTTTATATTTCAAATAAAGTTGTTCACTATACCTACAGGACCCATTGAACAAAACTGCTTTCCAGACGAATAAGAGTTTCAAAAGGTTGAAGTTGAGGAATTGAGGTTAGATGCCCCTCCTGGCGCCCTGCGGTAGGCTCTAACAGGTTTGAAACTTGCCGAGTCATGCGCTCTAACAGCTTCATTATCCCATTAGAAAGGGAACTAGCTTTGATGCAAAATAATAATAATAATAGTAATTGCAACATATATTTTTATATTGAATATTCAAACATTTACCTTCTTGTCTATCTTAGGACCCGTCACTTATCAATTTTTTTCTAAGAGTGTGACCCCGGGACGGGCAAGAAAACTGCCCTCATTACCATGTTTACTCTATTTAAACTTATGTAGTCTCCGTGGCTAAATGGTAGCGTCCGCGACTCTGAGTCGTCAGGTCGAGGGTTCGCGCCCCGTCACCATCTGAGGTTAGCAAGGGCATGCATTCAGGGTAACGATTACATGTCAAAACAAGTCCTTCACAAGAAGGCGACCGTCCTAGCCCTTGGTTGAAAAGGGAGTCCGTGATGTAAAACCGGAACATTACCATGTTTACTCTAAACTTATCTGTTCATGCATCTGTAAAATTCAGTCATGTAAACTGCATATCACGCCCTCTCTCTCTCCCTCTAGCCAGAGGTGTCTAGGAGACACATGACTGGGTGTGAATAAAAATAATCTCACGATATCTAAACGCACTGCCCCATTTTTCTTCATTGCCGTGCACTAAACTGCAGAAGAATATTTGCGGAATAAGTCGGTCATATTTAACTTAGCATGCGATACTGCATTGCAAACTTGATAAATGTGTCTGGATTTGCATGCTATAGCTACTTTTCATTTGGACATTTGTTACTTTGTCTAGTCTGGTGAAAAACGCTCAAGCTAAAATTCATTATTATTATGAGGTCATCTGCCCCTTTATAAGCCGACGTCGCTCTTCTAAACGAAACATTCTGCACTTTCTGTGAAAGTATATATTACGAAGTGTATGCAAAAAATATGTTTACTAGTGTAAAATTGGGCTTATGACAGTTTTGACGCCAAACGGAGAGTCAAGTCAACTGAACTCTGATGACTCGGCATAAAATTATAGAGAAAATAATGTTATTAACTTAGATTTTTTTTAAAGTAAGGATTCGTGAAAGCCTGTCATTTATCTATAATCTAAAAGACAGAGATTTTGACAGAGCATAAAGAGAGAATGAACTGACAGGCCTCACTACAGTAAACTGTGCAGTAGTCGAATTATCGACATTCCTCGTGCATATTATTAATAACAGTAACATAACTCTGATTCCCTTTACGATATTTATTGCTAGTGTTATTAACTAGTGTTCTATTCGGAAAACATATCTGTTGTACATAAATTATTCTTAGAAAAAAAAAATCCTCCACCGAATTCCTCACAAGGAAAGAATATTCACCTTTCCTGTTCATATAAAATAAGTCAAAAGTTCCGGCATGACTCACGCAACAGGATACAATATCATTTCCATGTTATGATATGTCATGCTATTGTTGATCGTTGAGTGTCAGGTAAACTGCAATTACCGGAAGTGTTATTTAGTTAATACAACGCATAAGCCGATAACTTACAATAACGAACATTAATGAATTATATACACACACACAAAAAAAAATGATATGAACAAAGGTGATACACGTAATCACGCAAGTATTATACTTAGGATATCACGTGTGAAAACAAATACCTCTTTATAAACATATTACTCTGTCAAGAAGCTTGTAAGTATTATGATTAAACACAGCAATTATATATATATATATATATATATATATATATATATATATATATATATATATATATATATATATATATATATATATATATATATATATATATATATATATATATATAATTGATAAAAATGCACTGACCTACTACACCTAACCTTCTTTACTCTCAACTATACAGGCACACCCTAGTATGAGGGTCTGCCCCTCTCTTTGACTTCTATTTCATTTTCGCATTTCCCCCCCTAAATTTTTCCCATCCTACTCCCCCCCCCCTTCAACAGTGATGGCACCCTCAATATAGCTGCGGGCGTACTCGATACCGTCACTGTTCCACCCCTATCCTAGCCCATTTTATCAGATCAAATAGATAGATAGATAGATAGATAGATAGAGAGAGAGAGAGAGAGAGAGAGAGAGAGAGAGAGAGAGAGAGAGAGAGAGAGAGAGAAAGAGACTATGGATTCCTATGTATTGCAATAAAATGAGGGAAACCGTGAACAAACTTATTTTCTTACTTACTCCATTGGTCTTGGAGCCTTGTAAAGAGTATAAGTATATTATATACAACAATAATTAAATGAATATTGATGTAAGTTGCTATAACTCAGAGTATTGAATTCGGAATGTAAAGGCAAGATATTATGAGAACATAAGCTAATCTGCAATTGCTATCAACGCGAAAAAAGGCTGTTCACTTTCGAAACGTGTTTTTTTTTATGAGTGTGACACCGGGACAGGCAGAAACTGTCCTCATCTTTAGAGTAAAATGGGGACAAATACCACTTCATTAAAAAGATTTCAATTATAATGAAAGTTATCTGACAACCCTTTTTTTTTTTTTTTTTTTTTTTTTTTTGCATAAACTATCTCAAAATTCATTTGTTCTACTTTCAGACTCCCATTAAGGTGAGTAGATTGCTAAAAAGAAAAATAATTAAAAAAAAGCGTAATCAAAGATCTCTTCTAATATACTACTACTTCTATTATTATTATGATTATCATTATTATTATTGGTTGATAATTCATTTTTTTCATGATTGTGACACCAGGACGGGCAAAAAATAAATAAATAAATAAATAAATCTACCCTCATCAGGCCTGGGTACGAAGAAAACATAGAGAGAACGAGAGATCGGGAGTGTATTGTGACTTGTCAGATGTGAAGGGATAATAAGACATATGCAACGAATATCCAAGAATAGTCGGTGTTGATGTAGGAATAGAAAGAGAACCGTAACTGAAGGAAGACTTAACATCGAACTGTCCTGGTCAGTCTTATTTAAGTCCAATAGCCCCTTCAGGTGTAGTACTGCAACGGGCTGTTGGTGCGATGGGCCAACCTACTACATTTTATGCACTTCCTCCATAACTAGTACTTAAATCATATCAAATATTAATTCTTTTACTTATAGGTCTAAAGCTCACGACATCCGCTCTTGAAAACTTATAATTTGGAGAAAAAAAATATCACTCAAATAAATTCATGGGCGATTATATATATATATATATATATATATATATATATATATATATATATATATATATATATATATATATATATATATATATATATATATATATATATATATATATATATATATATATATAAACATGCAAAACCAGAGACGCGATCGACACTGCATTTTTCGAGTGAGCCGCGCTGCTGTTTAAACATCCAAATATACCCTAAAAAAGGTACATAACTAACCTACCTACCTAACCTAGGTTAAGCTTGGTTAGTTGGTTAAATACTTTAATCGGGTAATTGTGGGTGTTTATACATCAGCGTGGATCGCTTGAAATTATTTTCAAGAATAAAAATTTATATGCGTGATTTTTATCATGGTAAAAGATTTCAAGAAGTGAGTGACGTGAGTTATTGACAAATGTGTCAAAGAATTAATATTTGATAATATATAAATACGATTTATTAAGGGGTGAATAAAATTAATCTTAACCTTTTTATTATTATCGACAAATTCATGATTCTTATCGTACAGTAAAGTATGGGAGCACTGAATCCTGAATTTTCCTCACAATATCAACACAGATCACACGCGTCTCTTTATCACAGACAAAAAAATTACTTATTACAAATCACAAACCCCTTTCCAGTTCTTAATTAAGTTTCTTTAAACAGTATTAAACAAACATAACAATCACCCTCAAAGTCTATATTGGTACTGACCTCGTGCTAAGGTGGCGGTTTGTTTACATTTCAGCTTATTACTTCATGTGTATGGGCGTGGCCTATGGAGGGGGTAAATTATCTCTCTCTCTCTGACGGATAAATTATATCGGAAACGCAGCTCTACCTACGAGGACAAAGGCTGTTTCTGTTAGGTCATTTATTCGGACTATCTATTGCATATAGCTACTGATAGATCGTTTACTCAGTGGTAGAGCACACGTGTCGGGAAGCTAATAACTCTCACCACGAGGCGTTAAATAGGGCATCAAGCCTTAATCCCCCATCTCCATATCTTTGTTCATCCACAGTCGAAAGGGATCTAAGTGCAGAATAAAACAATCCATATATGGCATATTACACTAATGATTGTGTGTGTGTGTGTGTGTGTGTGTGTGTGTGTGTGTGTGTGTGTGTGTGTGTGTGTGTGTGTGTGTGTGTGTGTGTGAGCGGACCTTCCCTTTTTGGCCCGCAGGTGGGGTAATAATGCTCATGACACGTACCCTGATCACCTTATGTCGTGTCAGTACTTGTGGTACATAGAGAGCAGAGCAATAATCATATGAATATTCAAGGTGGATTTCCTCTTTTTATGTTTGGGGAGAACCTATACCGTTAGCTAGAGCAATGGAATTAGTTGGCAGAAGGATCTTGCCAGTTTTCAGGATAGCATATTAATGTTTTGTTGCGTAGAGATATTCATGAAATATTAGTATCCCGTTTCATTACAACACTTAAAAGTGTGGACTTAATAATGTTTATGACACTTAGGTCCACACTTTTAAGTGTTGTAATGAAACGGGATACTAAAATTTCTGGCATATCTTTAAACAACAAAATATTAATATACTATCCTGGAAACTAGCAATATCCTTCTGCCAAATAATTCCATAGCTCTAGCTAACTGTATAGGTTCTCCCCAAACATAAAAAGAGGAAATCCTCTTTGAATATTCATATGATTATTGCTCTGCTCTCTATGTACCACAATTACTGACACGGCATAAGGTGATCAGAGTACAAAAAAAAAAAATGCTGATAACATGAAGCCAAAACAATAAAATATCAAGTAATTGTTTTAGATGACAACATTACAGGAGTACTTGAGTAAATATTTATGAAGTTATTATTCCCTTATTTGCTTTCTTATCTAACCTGAGAGTGTTTCTTCTAAGAAAAAGGGGTTTTTTTTTTTTATTTACTCTGCAAATTCACGTCAGACATAATGACGCAGGAACACAAAAATGTATTATGTCAGACATTATTACATATTCCCAAAATTAGCTTTTTATCTGATCTTAACCTCATTTATTTGTCACGCAGTATTTTAGCCCCAAAGTAAAATGCTTGTGAATCATAATAATAATAATAATAATAATAATAATAATAATAATAATAATAATAATAATAATGATAATTATTGTTATTATTATTATTATCATATACCTACTGATATCTATCGTTCAAAATATATCTCATTTTTTGTTTTATTTGTGCCTGTGCAAGTATATTTGCAATAAGTATGCCAGTGATATATATATATATATATATATATATATATATATATATATATATATATATATATATATATATATATATATATATATATATATATGGTTATGGCTATGTAAGGGATTTGAAAGAAATTTTGAGATCCTAAGTACATTGTATTCCAAGTGTATTACTTGTCTTCTAAGGAATCTGAGATGTACAAATGAATTAGGCGATATATATATATATATATATATATATATATATATATATATATATATATATATATATATATATATATATATATATATATATATATATATATATATATATATATATATATATACACACACACAAGAGAAAAAGGAAATTAGCTAGCCATCAAAGGAAGTCATGTCCTAGACCATACCACCATATTGTTTTATGTGTTTGGTGAAGATATGAAGACCAAGTAAATTAGATACGGTCAGTGGGAGGAGGATACGGGAACATATTAAATTGCTAAAAGTGGCAATAATAATAATAATAATAATAATAATAATAATAATAATAATAATAATAATAATAATAATAATAATAATAATAATAATAATAATAATAATAATAATATGTACTAATCAACAATAACAATAGTATAACAATATGGACAAAAATAATTATATAAACAGTAATCACGAAAAAACAGAAAAGCAAAATAATAATAAAAATTATATTAGAAATACTAGCAATATTATTATTATAAAGCTAATGATATTGTTGAAATTATAATAATGATGGTAAAATAATTAGTAATAAAATAAAATACTTAATAGGAAATATTTTCTTAAATAAGCATACCTAATTATAGATAAAATGAATAGTATGTTATTTCCAAAATTCCTTTTTTTTTCAGACTTGGATGAAGCATACTAGATAATATGGGATCAATACCAATAGACCATGACTAAAGTTAATATTTCTGTGCTCGGCTAGGTTTATTATTGCAGATTCAAAGATGTTTCTAATAATAATATCATTACTTCTTACTAAGATAGAAACTTTGTTCCACTCAACATAGTGGTTGTAATCTGCATATTGCTTGTACAATGCACTGGAAGACTGACAATTTCGAACGTTATATTTATGTTGATTGACACTAAATTCTAATGATTTGCTAGTCTGGGCAACATAATACTTATCAAAGTCTTTACGTGGAATATTATCTATAATATCAGCATTAGAAAAAGACTATTCTTAATGAATATATTGCAAAAAATATTTTCATATTTGAAAACTAAACGGACTTTTAATGTTCTCGGAATCTTGACTAAGCTATGACATCCCTGAAAATAGGGACTAACTAGTAGTGTATTATCAAATTTCGAAATAACATTACTGCTGGGGAGGGATGGTATATGAATATGTGTTTTGCAACACTAAAGTAGATAATATTTGAGAATCAATTGGGATAACAAAGATTTTTCTCCAATATCGAAGTGCTCTGTTCAAGCATTATGCTGATTGCAATAACCACATTGACTGGAACAGTGCTTATATCTTAGTAAGAAGTAAGGATATTATTACTAGAGACATCTTGGGATCTGCAATAATTAACTTAACCGAGCACCGAAATATTAACTTAAGTCATGGTTTAATTGTAAATGATCCCATATTATCAGGCATGCGTCATTCAAGTTTGAAAAAAAAGGAATTTTGGTAATAATATTATATTCATTTCATCTATAATTGATTTATTCTTATTAAAAAATAAAAATTGTAATTATTTTCTTTTCTTTTACTATTATTTTACCATTATTATAATCAGTTCATAATTACTATATTATTAGCTTTATAATAATATTAGTGTGAGTATTTCTAATCTTATTATTAATATTGTTCTGCTTTTCTGTTTTTTCGTGATTACTGTTTACATCATTATTTTTTTCCTTATTGTTGTACTGTTGTTATTGCTAGTTAGTATTTTCTCTATTATACCTTTTATATTTATTATTATTATTATTATTGTTCCGGTTTTACGTTACGGACTCCCTTTTCAACCAAGGGCTAGGACGATTGCCTTCTTGCGAAGAACTTGTTTTGGCAGATGTAATCGTTACCCTGAGTGCATGCCCTTGCTAACCTCAGACCGTGACAGGGCGCGAACCTTCGACCTGACGCCTCAGAGTCACGGACGCTACCACTTGAGCCACGGTGACTACAATTATTATTATTACTACTATTATTAGTAGGTTGGCCATGGCTCCAGCCGCCCGTTGAAAGACTACGACTGAAGGTATTAGGATGCAACTAGGACTGGTCCAGACAGTTCCAGGTTGAGTCTTCCTTCAGGACGGTTCTTTCCTCATGCCTACATCTGCACTGAATATTCTGGCATATTCATTACACATCTCTTGCTACTCCATTACATTTGACAAGTCACAACATTCTGCACATCTTTCTCTTTTACTTTCCTTTTCCTCACATTTTGTTATTATTTATGGAAGGTTCACAACTAATGGCCCCCAGTACCCGGCATAGTGGGGTGCGAAGAATCTCCGGGGATCGTGTTGACTCCACAATTGGCTTGAGGGCAGATACGCCTGGTGGTAGTAATGGTTCTGCTCTTAACCTTGCACCTCCCAATAGATCTGCTTCTTTCACTCTTCACTATTCAAACATTCGTGGCTAAACTCTAATCTTTCGTCTGTGGAACAGCACTTGGGCACTTTCCTCCCTAACTTCCTCCTCCTATCTGAAACCCAGTTGTCTATACATGCTTCCACTGACCCTTTCCAAATCTCTCACTATAATCTGTATACTCGTTTTCGTTAAAAAAAAAGGTGGGGTCTGTGCATACTGCAACATTAGCACTCCTACTGTGAGGCTCATGGACCTTGAATCTCCTGACTTTGATGTTCTCTGGCTAAAAGTCTATCTCTCCACTACCACTATCATCCTTTGCTTCTGCTACTGTTCTCCAAACTCCACCGAGTTTGTGTCTTTCTTTGAATATCTCTCCTCGTGCCATGAGTCCTTGCTATCTTCTCACCCACATGCCGAAGTTCTCTACATTTGAGACTTCAATGTACACCACAGTGAGTGGCTTCATTCTTCTCACACTGATGTGGGAGGAAGCGAGGCCCTTGCTTTCTCTATTACTCATGATCTGGAGCAAATTATCAAACATCCTACTCGCGTTCCTGATCGTCACGAACATGCTGCAAACACTCTTGACCTATTTTTTACTTCTAAACCTTCAAACTACTCTTATTCTGTGCTTTCCCCTCTTGGTAAATCTGACCACTCTATGATCTCTGTCTCTTCCATTTTCGCTCCTCCACCGCCAATCCCTCCTACTCAGCGCCGCCTTTGGCACTTCAAGCAAACCCAACATGAAAATTTGTGTAACTTTCTCTTTGACTTCCCATGGGATGACTACTGCTTTCGGTCCCGCAACCCTGATCAGGTAGCTCTAAAAGTTGCTGAGATCATGACCGCGGGAATGGAGGCATACATCCCCTCTTCTACAAAAACTTTCTCTCCCCCTAAACCTTGGTTTGACCGTGCCTGCTCCATGGCTATCCAGGCTAGGAATCAGGCTCACCGATCTTACCAAGCCTCTCCTTCCGATTTAAGTCGCTCTGCTTTTATTATAGCTAGGAATCGCTGTACAGCACAGATTTGAAGGTCTAATGACCCTAACTCCTCTCCAGCTGACAAATGCTTCTGGTCCTTAGCCAAAAACCTCTCCATAAACTTCTGTAACTCAAGCTTTCCCCCTCTCATTCGTTCTGATGATTCTATAGCTTGCTCTCCCACTGACAAAGCCACTCTCTTTGGCTCTCATTTTTCTGCCAACTCTTCTATCAACGATTCCAGTGCACAAGTTCCTCAGTCTTTTCCCCTCTCTAACCCTATGCCCTCCCTTATCCTTTCTTCACGCAAAGTTCATAAGGTTCTTCGCTCACTAAAGACAAACAAGGCATCTGGTCCCGATGGTATCCCTGCAAGGTTCCTTAAGGAGTTTGCTGATGAACTGGCTCCCGTGCTTTGCCGTCTTTTTCGTCTCATTCTGTTAACCAGTATCTATTCTTCATCTTGGAAGCATGCTCTAGTTCAACCTGTTCCTAAGAAGGGTGACCGCTCTATTCCTTCTAACTACTGACCTATTGCTCTAACCTCCTCTATTGCTAAAGCTTCGAAACTTTGCTCAATGCTCACTTCTTGAAACGCCTTGAATCTAACTCACTTATCTTCGATCACCAGTACGCCTTGCACAAGGCAAGATCCACTGGTGATCTCCTGTTCTATCTTAATCATGTATGGTCATCTTCTCTGAGGAACTATGGGGAATCCTTTGTTATCGCCCTTGATATCTCTAAGGCTTTTGACAGAGTCTGGCACAAGGCTCTGTTGGCCAAACTCCCTGCCTATGGCTTTACCCCTTCTTTCTGTTCTCTGATTTCCAGTTTTCTTACTGACCGTTCTATATCTGTAGTTGTTGATGGCGCGACATCTAGCCCTTTCTCTGTTTCCAGTGGTGTTCCACAGGGCTCTGTTCTTTCACCTACTCTCTTCCTTCTCTTCATCAATGATCATCTACAATCCCCATCTTCCTCTCTTCTTCATGCCTTTGCCGACGATTCTACCCTTCACTTTTCCTCTCAACCTTCATCTGTTACTTGTAATCAATCTCGTATCACTCTTTCTACTACTCTTAACTCCGATTTGCAGAGAGTATCTGAATGGGGCACTCAAACTTTAGTTAAATTCAATGCCTCCAAGACACAGTTTCTGGCTATCTCTTTATCTTCTTCTCCTCCTGATAACCCTATTGTCTTCGAAACTAATGAAATTCACCCTCTTAACTCTATCAATATATTAGGAATCCATATAGCCTCTAACTTGTCTTGGAGGAATCACATAATCCAAATTTCTAAATCTTCATCCAAAAAATTGGGGGTTTTGTTTCGTTGTCGTCACTACTTTTTCTCATTGCAGTTATTTAAAATTTACAAAGGTCTTATCCACCCCTGCTTAGAATACTGCTCACACATCTGGGGTGCTTCCTCCTTTACTTATCTTCTTGATAGGGTTGAATCTAAGGCAGTCAGACTCATTAATTATCCTTCTCTTACTTCTAATCTGGATTCTCTCTCTCTCTCTGCCGTAAGGTATCTTCCCTTTTGCTTTTCTATCGCTACTACTTCCATCGCTGCTCTGATGAGTTGGCGAGTTGCATCCCTCCTCCACTGCCGAGGCCGCGTAACACTCGCCAAGCGGCCTCATCTCACAGGTACTGTGTGGAGATTTGTAGCTCGCGGATTGGTCGGTGCAGCGACTGCTTCTTCCCATCTACCTCCAGACTCTGGAACTCTCTTCCTCCTTCTGGCTTTCCTAATTCTTATGACATTGCATCCTTCTAAAAAGCAGATCTATCGTCATCTCAGAGCCTTGTCCTCCATATCTCTGGGTCCTCTGTACTTTGACTGTCTTTTCTGTCTGTCGTTTTCCTTTGTGTGACATTACCTCATCTCTGCCTTGTCCTTAACCTTTTTATTTTCCTTCGTTGGTGTTTTCTAGTGCCCGGGCCTTTATTGATGAGGGCAGCTTCTGCCTGTCCCGGTGTACACTCTTGAAAAAAAAAATTAGTTATTATTATTATTATTAATATTATAATTGCTATTAGTTTTATTATTTTTACAGTTATTTTTATTATGATCAGTATAATTATAATTATTAAATTGATTGCGTTTCGTTCACTGTTGCTACTACTTTTAGCAATTTAATATGTTCCCTTTTCCTCCTACCACTGACCGAGTCCAATTTACTTGGTCTTCACACCTTCACCAAACATGAAATATATGGTGGTATGGTCTAGGGCACGACTTCCTTTGATGGGTTGCTGATCTCTTTTTTTTCTCCTGTTTTCTGTATGTATATATATTGCCTCATTCATTTGTACAAATCAGATTCCTATGAAGATAAGTAATACACTTGAAAGTACAATGTACAAAGGATCTCAAAATTTCTTTCAATTTCCTTACGTAGCCATAACTATTCACAAATTCACAATATTCACGTGAAATAGAATCATATATATATATATATATATATATATATATATATATATATATATATATATATATATATATATATATATATATATATATATATATATATATATAAAGAGAGAGAGAGAAAGATAGAGATGAGGGGAAAATGACCAGCAAAAATAAAAGAATTAGACCATGGAATAAAATGGAAGAGATATAGGCCTACAGTAGAGAATACTATTTGGTCTGTCCAATGGGAAAATATATTCCTAATAAGAGACAAGGAGGGCATCAATAATTATTCATATTGGGAAAATAAATATTTATACAGTATCATTATTTGATAAATATAATATACCTAACAAGAACGTTTACCTGAAGTTCAAAAAAGCTCGAAAATGTTATCTCTGTTTCTTTAAAATACAAAGAACATGAAAAAAAGGGCTTCTGTTATCTTATACTCTGTGATGCAGCGATCTAGTCAATTGCCACTTATCTTATTGGTATAATAAATTCCATTGGGTACAAGGAACTAGTAAGCATACATACTCCACATTGCTTTTAAGTAAAATATTGCATTGGTCAGCGTTTATTCCATTATGGTGGTGGGGATGAGCTGTGAAGCTAAATTGTCATACTATCTTTCTGCTATCACTTGGGCAAGAGGATATCAGAAGTGAAGAATATATACAAGCTTGTCCTTTGTGTATCATTACCTCATCTCTGCCTTGTCTGTAAATTTATTCTCTTCCTTCGTCTTCATGTTTTCTTCGTGCTTAGGCCATTATTAATGTGGGTAGTTTTCTTGCCTGTCCCAGTGTCACACTTAAAGAAAGAATCATCTCTCTAACTTCTTGGATCAGTATGTCACTTGAGTTTTCTCTTGTTTACGCTTCTCTTCCACTTAAACTAGACCCTCTCTTTCACACAGTTGATGCTGCTGTTCTTCCTGAAGCTGCCTGACTGAAGAGTCCTGATTCCATAAGGATGACCACAGGTGATCCCAGCTTTCCAACAGAATTCTCAGGAAGTGCTTCTCCTGAAAGCTCTAAAATGCTAGGAGGTGCCTACGACACAGCCTGGCCATGTACACTCTGTCAACACTGGGAAGGGGGGATGCAGTAGAATGGATGTTTGGATAGTTTTGCTACTCATTTAAACACTCCTCATACTGCTTTCAATTACATTCCCATACTGCTAATATCTTCCATTAACATACATACACATGTTAATGGAAGATATTAGCAGTATGGGAATGTAATTGAAAGCAGTATGAGGAGTGTTTAAATGAGTAGCAAAACTATCCAAACATCCATTCTACTGCATCCCCCCTTCCCAGTGTTGACAGAGTGTACATGGCCAGGCTGTGTCGTAGGCACCTCCTAGCATTTTAGAGCTTTCAGGAGAAGCACTTCCTGAGAATTCTGTTGGAAAGCTGGGATCACCTGTGGTCATCCTTATGGAATCAGGACTCTTCAGTCAGGCAGCTTCAGGAAGAACAGCAGCATCAACTGTGTGAAAGAGAGGGTCTAGGTTAAGTGGAAGAGAAGCGTAAACAAGAGAAAACTCAAGTGACATACTGATCCAAGAAGTTAGAGAGATGATTCTTTCTTTAAGTGTGACACTGGGACAGGCAAGAAAACTACCCTCATTAATAATGGCCTAAGCACGAAGAAAACATGAAGACGAAGGAAGAGAATAATTTTACAGACAAGGCAGAGATGAGGTAATGATACACAAAGGACAAGGACAGACTGAAAGAATAATCAAAGTACTGAGGTCCTAGAGATATGGCGGGATTAGGCCCTGAGATGACGATAGATCCGCTTTTTGAAGGAAGATAGGTTATAAGAATTAGGAAAGACAAAAGGAGGAAGAGAGTTCCAGAGTCTGGAGGCAGATGGGAAGAAGCAGTCGCTGCACCGACCAAACCACAAGCTACAAATCTCCACATAATTTCTTTAAGAAGAAATCATGAGTTGCCTGTCAATAAAGATCTTTGGGGTTACTGCTATATTATCATTCCACATAGTTCATGAAATAATTTTATAAAATTCCCACATTAGTAGTACGGCTTCCGCAAGGCAAGATCCACTGGTGATCTCCTGTCCTATCTTATTCATGTGTGGTCATCTCTGAGGAACTATGGGGAATCCTTTGTTGTCGCCCTTGATATCGCTAAGGCTTTTGAGAGTCTGGCACAAGGCTCTGTTGGCCAAACTCCCTGCACATGGCTTTACCCCTTCTTTCTGTTCTCTGATTTCAAGTTTTCTTACTGACCGTTTTATATCTGTAGTGGTTGATGGCGTGACATCTAGCCCTTTCTCTATTACCAGTGGTGTCCCATAGGGCTCTGTTTTTTCACCTACTCTGTTCCTTCTCTTCATCAATGATCTACAATCCCCGGCTTTCTCTCTTCTTCATGCCTTTGCTGATGATTCTACCCTTCACTTTTCCTCTGCCTTTTCTTCTCAACCTTCATCTGTTTCTCGTAATCAGTCTCGTATTACTCTTTCTACTACTCTTAACTCCGACTTGCAGAGAGTATCTGAGTGGGGCACTTAAAATTTAGTAAAATTCAATGCCTCCAGGACATAGTTTCTGGCTATCTCTTTATCTTCTTCTCCTCCTTATAACTCTTATTGTCTTCGAAACTAACAAAATTTACCCTCTCAACTCTATCAACATATTAGGAATCCATATAGCCTCTAACTTGTCATGGAGGAATCACATAATCCAAATTTCTAAATCATCCAAAAAATTGGGGGTTCTGTTTCGTTTTTGTAATTTCTTCTCCTCTTTGCGGTTACTTAAATTTTATAAAGGTCTCATCCATCCCTTCTTAGAATTTTGCTCATACATCTGGGGTGCTTCTTCTTATACTTATCTTCTTGATAGGGTTGAATCTAAGGCAGTCAGACTCATTAATGATCCTTCTCTTACTTCTAATCTGGATTTTCTCTCTCTTCGCTATAAGGTATCTTCCCTTTCTCTTTTCTATCGCTACTACTTCCATCGCTGCTCTGATGAGTTGGCGAGTTGCATCCCTTCCCCACTGCCGAGGCCGCGTAACACTCACCAAGCGGCCTCATCTCACAGGTAGTGTGTGGAGATTTGTAGCTCGCAGACTTGTCGTGCAGCGACTGCTTCTTCCCATCTACCTCCAGACTCTGGAACTCTCTTCCTCCTTCTGTCTTACCTAATTCTAATGACCTTTCATCCTTCAAAAAGCAGATCTATCGCCATATCAGAGCCTAGTCTTCCATATCTCTGGGTCCTCAGTACATTGACTGTTTTTTCAGTCTGTTGTTTTCCTTTGTGTGACATTACCTCATCTCTGCCTTGTCCTTAACCTTTTTCTTTTCCTTCATCTTGGTATTTTCTCGTGCCCAAGCCTTTATTGATGAGGGCAGATTCTGCCTGTCCCGGTGTCACACAAAAAAAAAATAAATAAATACACACCAAATTCAAAGGGGTCACGTTATAAAGTTGTGTCAATTATTACTGTTTTTAGTGTCATCCATTCTTGGCTGGAAAACTACAGTATTGCATAGATCTCTCATTTCTGGGGGGTTAATTAGGAGTAATTCTGTCATATGTTATTGAACTAGTATAACAAGTAAGGCTAGGTAATTGGCTGCATCATACCCTGATAATCCTATCTTCCTACAGATTTTAGAAAAATAACTCAAGAAAGGTGGACTTGCTCGCAACTCTGTTTCTGCTAGTCATGTTCTTTGACAGGCAGGGACTATGAACGTGAAATTCTAGTTTTCCAACTACCAGGTTATCCATTTCCAAACACCACTCAGCATGCAGGCAACAACATATTGAAAATCTGTCCATTATCACCAGGTACAGAGATCTACTAAATGGTAATGAGGCAATAATTAATAACATGGCGTAAAATACACCTTTGTTAAGTTTTCATGTACCTTAACTTGCACTGGATGATCTTGAAATATTCTGGTGATATTCATTTTAAAAGGAATTGTGTATTGTAGAAACATCTGCAGATATTACCACAGTTGTTACTCTACAATACAAGATTTAAATATCTACATTCACAGGTATTTTCATTTATTACAAATCAGAAGTTATTACTAACACTTTGATAAAAACTTGATACTTATTCCCATCTTTGGTAATCAATAACTCAACAAATAATGTACAGAATCATTCTATATTTAAAAAAATCTAAATGAAATGCCTAAGATGACACTTGATAACTTTTCATGACAGTAAGATTCAATGGTTAATTTCGAGCAAATTTTTTCTACTCTATCCTTTATATCAATAAGTACTATGCCACTATACTATTCTTAAGAAGTATAATAAGTTTATCTTGTAGAGTTCTCCAATCAAGAGGCACAAGTCACATTTATGAATTGGTTTGACAATAGTGAAATGCAAAGCAATGCACAAATAATTTTTCACCATACTTTAATAAGTAGGGCTGGCATTATACCAAATTAATGCATTTACCATTATGGATAATAATTGCTTGGGTCAATTTTAGAGGAAATAAAATAAATATTATGCATTACAATATACATTTAAGAATCAAACTAGACTCTACTATAAGTGAAATAAATTTAAGGCATGAAAGGCAATGTCTAGTCAAGTTACTCATAAAAACTCAGAGTTTTGAACCTCTTATTTTAACAGTACACAAGTTTACAATAGAAAATATCCCCATTTCACTCAAGCTAAAGACAAAGCATATATTGTAATACTAACTTCCACTGTACATCTAGACCTTCACTTCCCAATTCTTGTAATATCAACATATCCAGTGGCGGCTCATCCACAGGAGCTGCAGTCTCCCCATATGCTCACTGCCAGACGTATGACTTCAACCTTACACTAAAATAATTTGCAACTGCCAAATATATTCCAGGAAAAAGCTGTTGTATGTTGTTTTCAATGTATTTTTAATTTTTTTTTTTTTGAAACGAGATAAAAATGATTAAAAATAGAAGTTTGATGCAAGACAATAGTATAGGTATTACTGGTGTTACATCTGGCAGCGAGGAGCTGCATTTGATGCAGCACACACCCAGTTGCAATTGGTCTGTTTAAGTTGAGAGTAAGCGCATTGCAACACGTGGCCAGTATTGGTGTTGGTGGCCGTTTAAATTCTTTTCTATAGCATTAAATTTAATTACCATTTGATAAACGATGGCAGTGGTAACTTGAGTTAACTCAGTTAAATATTTACAAAGTAGTAACTTTTTGCAGTTGATTTTAAATGAAAAAGTAGAGATATGTGAACGCTTATCATTATTAAATTTAGTTTAATTTTAAAAATTATTGCTTTAATAACGTTTATTATGCTGTTCTATGAGGCATGCAGTCACGCAGTCCCTCCATTCTATTTTTTGACGAGCCGCCACAGAACATATCCTTGGTATACATGCCTGATGTCAAGCTTCACTATAAAACTAAGCAGGGAAGATACACAAAATGAAACAAATGGAGTACAGAAACTACCACAGCATATCCTTCCTAAGTGTAGCATACATGTATTTGTATATGTATCACATTATAATCATCTGCAGATTACCTATACAGTTGCATATCCAAATTTAAAATTTTCTCTCTTCTAACATATACACAATTGCAAAAAACCCAATATCGAGTCTGTGACCTCAGTGTTGGTAACAATTTTAACATATATAAATAAAAACTCCATTTTAATCCGGTCTCTTTACATGAACAGGATGGATATCTATTACAGCTACTTACATGTTACTATGTAGAAAAGGCAAAACAAAGGGGTTATATAATACTTCTTTAACTTCATTACGACAAAATATTCTAAACGTTACAACATCTCAGTAACTTCACTTGCTATACACCAGATGGCGGAGACCAACAGGCGTTCTGAATATTATTTTGGTTTATTACAAATTAAAATGATGGATATGAACATGGCCATTGAATTATGCATTACTAAATAGGACTGTTTATTATAAAGAAACTACTGTATATATCAAGGCTGAAACAACTCAGCAAATCTGCCTACCTTTATCAGGCAATTTGATTTAGAAGAAGAAAGCATTTACCCCAAAAAACAATTATATATAAAGTAAAACGCCTGAAAGGAATATAACTATCCTTTCATAAACTAAGTAGAATTGTTTCCATAAAGTAAGTACAATTGTTTTTCTGTATAAAATTCAACATGCCCATAGTGCATAAATTCTGTACACTTCTGTAGTGTATCTCAGATAAGTATTTATTATGCATTGCCGTCGTGTGGGTTATGTATATATATTTTATTCATTATGATTTTGACAGGAAGACTCTTTGTGACAAAATTTTATAATACTTCTCTATTTTTGTAACAAATGAACATAAAACCATAAATATATTACATCCAAACAGGTACATGCTAAATACACATATATAGCTACCACTTAGTTTCCATTCTATAACAAACAATGAGTAAAAATTAGTGAGAGTTCATGGCTCAAGTCTCAATATGAATTTCTCAGTCTGACTCATTTCACTTAATTCAGTTTAAAATTCTTGAAGGGAGTTAAATTTTGATATTCAGTAATTTCCTGAAACTCATGAAGAATAGAGTAAACAAAATAATGATCAATCACATTATCAAATTAAACAAAAATTATATATACATCAAGCAACTTGAGCGGTATTGTTTCATTCCGTAGCAATTCACATAGCAAAACAAGATACAATACCAGTTATACCTTTCAAGTGTATAATAAGGCATCATAACAATTTCAAAAGCATTTGTCCAATGTGGAATATGTCATTAGAATTCCAACTACTAAATATTAACATACAATGGACAAGTCTTATAGCTTCCCCGCTAATATAATGCCTATTTTACCTATTCACTGTACTGAGTGCCATACAAAAACAAACTGATTTGAGTTTTTATCGAGTAATCAAATACGTTCTTACAATGATACGTAATGCGCGTACATTTCAAGGTATTACTTTTATAAGGTTATGCAACAAAGAGATTAATAAATATAAATATTCAGTAAGTAATATAGAGAAATCAGTGTTAAAAGAAAAGGACTATATAAAGAAACTTGTCAAAAGAAATTCTATTTGACTCCAAAATTGAAAATCAGCTTTTGTCAATGTTCATAATAAAGAAGCTGCAAAGCAGTTATCATACTACAAATTAAAATATTAAAATACTGAAGTGTCTACAACTAATAAATGAAAAATATAAGTGTAAAAATAGTAGATAATGATTAAGAAAACAAAATATTAGCTGCAAAGAAGGTAACTGTTGAATTGTATTTATATATAAGAAAGAAATTATAAATATCACTATGATAAATATCTGTAATATGTTAAACATATTACAAATGTAAAATAATGCCATAAATAAATACAAACGACCAATAATCACAGCAAATGTAAAGTATTTAAGGGGTAATGTATTCCATATTACCCTGATGAGAGACTAGAGTTGTGTAAATTTTATATGTTAATGGCTTTGTTCTTATATTTCAGGAAAATAGATCAAGGGCATTAAGCTAGTACTACATACCTTAACTGGATCGTATAGTTTTTACATATTATGTTAATACATAGTAAAGTTTGTCTCTTTGGCATTTTATGCATCCTCATATAGATGGGGTGGATACAGACAGGCTGCAGCAAGAGAACTAATGCTGGATGCCTTTCCTAATGCCACACGGTGGGCTCAAACATGGGTTTGTCGCTTCCTGAATCGTGCTCTACCCACTGCACTACCACATTACAGTAAACCCACAAATATATCTTGGTAGCATCAAAAATCTTACATAAATAATGACAAAAATAATCATCTTATAATTATGAATATGCTTTCATACTTCACTATATATAAACAACTTGTAATTGTACAAAGGAAATTAAGTACATTGAATTTTAAATGGCCTGACACGAGCGGACTAAAATCACAATAAACATACTGAGCAAAACTATAGGAAAACATATTTACGTTGCAATCTGGAATGTCACCTCATGGAATGTTTACATATGTTACAAAGGAACATAAAGTCACGGTTCTCTAATTAATGAGAAACAATACTCAATGTATATTTGGAAAATTAAAACAAAGAAAATATAAGTAAGAAACAAAAGTGTAGCATATTCATATAAACACTAATGCTTAAATATAATTACCTCATATTTTTTTTTAAAGTTTACAGGCACAAATACATAACTTAAATACAATAAGTTTGCAATTTTACAGTCTCCCTTTGTGGATGTGTCTTGTATGCAATATTATCACCATACAACACGAAGAAATTATAGTCAAGATCAAAAGTTACAAAAGATAATAATATACCTCTGAGTCAGTTTTAGCCATTAAATAACAGCACCTTCATCATATTATGCTTGACTGGAATAAGTACTGCATCTAGTTGGGTAGTTCTGACACATAATAACATCATTAGCCAATAGAATACAGACTAGCATATCATATGGCCACACAGTATTTAGTGAATTAAAGTACTGGTTTTAGGACAGAAATAACTAAAGAAAGAAAATAAGCGGAAATTTTTTTTTCTAAATAATTCATATGAGGTCAGTTCAGATGGCTTCCCATTCGTATCCTTTTTGTCTCAAAATCTGGTTGTTAAACTTATGACGAATATTCCCTCTTGAGATTAAACAGTATGTATGTACTAAACTCGACAGTGCCTTATGCTCTGAAGAGCTTATAAATTGTATTTTAATTATTAAGCTATACCTTTAAATCTGTATTGTGAGCAAGTATATTTATTTGAAATGGAAAAAAACATTCAGTCTTATGTTTCTGAAGCTCCTAAATAATCACAGACCTTTCAAAGTTAAATATATAGTGTTTCACATTTAATGCACTCATCAATCTAAGAAAAATATCATACATTTTCCAACGTGAAATAAAATCTTAAAGGAAAAAATAATAATAATAATGTCATGATAAATGAGTATTTCATGGGAGATCAAGTTTCGAGATATCATTCTACAATATCAGTAAAGTACTTTGATTTTGCCTTGGAAAAAAAAATCTACTATACACACACATATGCTAAGGCATTCTCACGATAACATTCAGCAGTAATAAAAGTAATAAACTTTACATTGTCAATCCTACATCTACGGCAAATATAATACAGTACGGATTTAATTTTTTTACCATTTTTCAAGCAGAAACACAAAATGGCAAGGCTTCTTACTGGAAGAAATTGGGTATTTAATTTGAAGAAGTTGTATCAAGCATTAGTGCTAAACGTAAGGAATTGTTTCTATATATCAAAAGTAATATTCTTGGTTTTTTATATATAATTCTTGTTTGTTTTTAAAACCAAAATAAAAAAAAATAATATACATGGGGAGTAGTTAACATTTATACCAAATCAAGAAATTAATATACAGTGGGCCCACATCTTACAGGTCTTTAAATAGTTTGGTTTTGAAGAAAATCAATTAAAAAATAGCAGAAAAAACGGAATTTTTTTACTTTAAAATATCATCAGAACAACTACTGTGCTGTTCTTACAAAGAATTTATTTTTATTAGGTAAAGCTTAAGTATAATACCGAGATCTGGGCATGATTCAAAGTATAGGGAGTTTGGGAATAAATTATGTGCAAAGTATATAAGCAGTTTTATATATGGATATTGAGAGTACATTTTATTTATATATGCTGTATACAAAAAGCCATAATCCCTTTTATATGAGGGTGGCTACATCTGAGCCATAACTTGACTCTTAGTGGGAGGAAAATACAAAGGAGGGGATTCCCAGTCCCCTAACTCTGCCCTGGGGCTGGGAAAAAACTGATAGTGTAAGACGAGGGACCACTGAATTTATCCTTTCTGAAAGTGCGTTTCCTTCAGAACGAATTTTCATTTCTTTTTTAAATAAAAAACTCCCTTTCTGATTTTCAGTTACATGGTGCTTGTCTGTCTCTAAAGAACTATTATTATCTCCAACCAATATTAAAACCATAATTTATGCTATATGAAATTAAATCATTTATTTTAAGAATTAAACAATGGAGAAATTTTTTAGATTTAAAAACTTAAATTTATTTCAGACAGAAATAAGAAATACTCTCTTTTATATATTAACTTTCCATTTTGTTTAAAAAATGTTCAAAATAGAGCTTACCATAAATACTCATCATTATCGTTGGACTTTCCTGAGGTGAAGATGTGACTCAAATGTAAATACAAAACCTAGTCGTGTGATATTCACACTGTCAGAAAAGATATGAAAATTGCTGATGTCGTAGAAAATAGCGATATCTATATGAATCTGGAATGTGTAAAATTATATTCAAACTGCAATAATACTAGTCGATATAATCAATAATTATGTTTATCACCGACTGGACACTGAGCATTTACCGTGCCCAAGGACAAGGGACTTCATTAATCAAGTTTCAAGCTTTATATCACCTTCATTTTGAAGATATATCACAAGAACCTGAGTAGAAACAACCCTAGGATTTTATTCATTTGCATCCAATATATTCCCATAGCAAGCAAAAAGTGCCACACAAAAATTAAAGATATATAGCTGCAGTTCCAAAGGTGAGGGAAAGGTGTGTGACAAGCTCAATTTGCAAATGATTGATAAAATGTTGTCTTAAACCCTTATCTGGTTCAGTTTTCAAATTATCAAACTTATAATGCAATCAGTAAACGTACAATTAATGTACAGTACCTATGAAATATTAAACAAAATAGTTCTTCACTTCAAACTATTACATTTTTCAGTCTTTTACATTATTAATACATAAAGTAACTTCTCTACACTCTGAATCATACTAAAGCTTTTGAGAAATGACGTAATCTTTATATGATTTTAAATGGGTTACACATTGTGTTGCTAATAAATATCAAATCACTCCACTCATCCATAAGATTCTGGATGTCTTGTGAATCAAATAACAGGTTTCCACTCTTTCACTAGATACTTAAATGAAAAATTTCTACAGAGGCAGAGTCCCAAAAAAATTCACACTTATTTCATGGTAAACATAATAATCAGTGATAAATCACGATGCCAAATAGTTATTTTAAGTTGATCTTGTGATAACCGTATGATGATCTCCTATAAGCTAACAGCCTTGATCTGAGTTAGGGTCTGAGTCAAAGACTTGAGAGTGGCTCGGGCAGAAGTGATTTGGAATTCCACATACTGATCAATGCAGCGCTGAAATTCTTGACTTCTCTCACGTTGGAACCTCTTGATCTGAAATAAAATGGAACAACACTAGTAATTCTGAAGTACTTAAAAGAGTTGCTAGTCTCTAGACCTGGTAAACTTAGAGAAACAATACTAAATCTGTATCTTTATACGTCAAAAAGAAATGGAACCTACTGATCTGAAGAACAGAAATCAACTACAAAAGCCTGACACACCTAAGAGCAGAACTCCTTAATTTAGAAAACGGGGAGCAATGATTATAATTCTAACACTGTACTCTGAGGAGAATAAGAACCAATAAATACTGGGAGTAAATATAAAATTCTGATATGCCAAAGAAAGTTGGAATGGATACATGGGGTAATTAGTATAGTAATTTTAAAACACTATACTTAACAGAATGGGAATACCCTTATCAAGAATGAAAGGCACAGTAATAAAGGCAATACAGTATAATAAACTTTCAAAAAGTGGAATCTGATCCAGTTAAAAGGGAGTAATATTAATTATAATTAGAATGAACCTCTTTATAGTGTAAACAGAATTAATAATTACTCTTTCTGATGGGCCTGAGGCAATATCTTCTTTCAACCGAAATAAGTCATCATCTGTTCTAGATCCAATTTTACAAATTCTTTTTTTCTATAAAGGGCTAGGATAGTACCTTCTTTCGAAGGACTTTGGTTCTGGCTCTGTGACTGTTACCCTGGGTGAATGCCCCATCTAACTCTGAACCATGGTGGATCTACCACCTGGCCACGGCAGCCATAATTATCTAACTGTACTTAGGATATCTAAATCATGATATATATGCTCCTAACAGATTATTGGTGCAAATAAAAGTAGTACAAAGAGTCCCTGGGTTACGTGGCCCTCAATATACGAAGTTCCACCATTACGATAGTGGTCCATAAATTATTAATAAATAAATTTTTTGACCTACATGGTGTAATATATCAAAGCATTTAAGTATGTCGTTTGTGCGTTGTTATATATTCATGCGCTCAGCGCCACCTATGTATTACTGTACTGTACTGTAGAATAGAGCGGAAAATATATACATTGTTGTTGAGCCCCTAAACCCAGCCACTGAGCGGGGCAAGCCAGCCTCAACTTGGTGCCGGTCCCAAGCCCAGGTAGATGGGGAAGGTTGGCATCAGGAAAGGCATCCGGCCATAAAAATTTTGCTTAAACCAAAATATGGCCAGTACAGATAACGAGAATAATCACCATACTAGGGGGTTCCCCTTAGGCGAAGTGTTGGGGCTTCGCCTGTCCCCTCCGGAAAGACAGCAAGGGCTACCCAGTCATGGGCAGGCTGGGTTAAAGAGGCAAGCTCGAGGGAGAGTGTCAGAGGTGGTGCTGCGGGTGGGCACTCTTAATGTGGGGACGATGACTGGGATGGGGCCAGAATTGGTGGACCTGATGGAGAGGAGGAGAATTGGAGTGCTGTGTGTGCAGGAGACCTGGTGGAAAGGAAATAAGGCGAGGGAACTGGGTGAGGGTTGCAAATTGTTCTATAGTGGAGCAAATGAGGAAGGGAGGAATGGTGTAGGAATAATACTATCCAAAGACCTGAAGGAAAGCTTACTTGGTGTGAATAGAAAGAGTGACAGAATTATGAGTTCAAAGCTGGGACTGGGAGAAACGGTAGTCAATGTGGTATGTGCCTATGCCCCACAAACTGGTTGTACAGCAGAGGTGAAGGATGCATTTTGGGAGGATATGGACCAGGAGCTCAGAACAATTCCTATAAGGGAAAGGGTCATTCTGGGAGGAGCTCTAAATGGCCACTTGGGAATTGGGAGGGCTGGGATAGGTAGAGTCCATGGGGGCTGGGGGGTGGGCGAGACATATGAGGGGGGAGAGAGAGTGATTGATTTTGCAGTGGCATTTGACCTGGCATTGGTCAACACATTCCTTGAGAAAAAGGAAAACAGATTGATTACATACAGTAGTGGTGGAAGGGAGAGCCAGATAGATTTATTGTTGTGTAGGAGGGACCATCTGAAGGAGATTAGCAACTGTAAAGTAATAAATGGGGAGAGTGTAGCAGTGCAACATAGGCTAGTAGTAACTGATTGCAGGCTCAGGAAATGTAGGAAAAGTAAGAAGCCGAAGATGGACCCAAAGATAAATTGGTAGAGATTGAAAGATGCAGAGCTGAGAGCTATGTTTAAGGGAAGAGTGTTGGAAGCGATAAGGTTGCATGAAGATGTACAAGAATGGTGGACAGAGAATAGTAAGGTGATTTTAAGGGTTGGTGAGGAGGTACTGGGAAAGTCATCAGAAAGGAAACCCCCAAATGATAAAGAGTCATGGTGGTGGAATGAGGAAGTGCAAGAATGGGTGAAGAACAAGAAAGAAGCTAAGAAAAAGGCAGATTTATCAGGCCTGGAGCAGGATAAAGTAGAGTACAAGCAGGCAAAGAAGGAGGCAAGGAGAGCAGTAGCAAAAGCAAAGGCAGAGAAACTGAATGAAGTCTATGAAGAGCTGGAAACACCAGAAGTAGAGAAGACAATATGGCGAATTGCCAAGGCCCGAGATGCTGCAACCAAGGACTTGACCCAAGAAGACAAATAAAGGATAACTATGGAGTAGTTCTAGCAGAAGAGGATGAATTAAAAAGCAGATGGGAAACTTATTTTGAAGGATTACTAAATGAAGAGAACCCAAGAGCAGTATTTGAAGATGGACTTCCAAATGAAGCAGTTACAACAACAGTGGCTAGAGGAGAGGTAGAGCGGGCAATAAGGAAAATGAAAAATGGAAAGGCAGCAGGACCTGATAAGATGCCAGTGGAGGTATGGAAGAGTCTTGGAGAGGAAGGCAAAGATACTTTGTGGGACTTAATGCAAAAGATCTTTAGTCAGGAAGAGATGCCAGAGGAATGGAGAGGAAGCTTAATCATCCCAATCTATAAAGGGAAGGGAGACATTCAGGAGTGTGGAAACTATAGAGGTATAATTAAGTCATACTATGAAGATATGGGAGAAGATCATGGAGAGGAGACTCAGAGAGGTAACAACAATTGGGGATGAACAGTTTGGCTTCATGCCTGGAAGAGGGACGGTGGATGCCATATTTGCCTTGAGACAAATGATGGAAAAGCTGAGGGAGAAACAGAAAGGACTGTATATGGTCTTTATTGACCTGGAAAAGGCATATGATCGAGTACCACGTCAAGAGGTGTGGAGGCGTATTAGAGAAAAGGGAGTCCCCGAGAAATATGTAAGAATCATCCAAGATATGTATGAGAGGGCAGAGGCAAATGTTAAAAGCAGTGTGGGCTTGACGAAAAGTCTCTCAGTAAATGTTGGTCTGCATCAAGGGTCTGCTTTGAGTCCATATCTATTTGATCTGGTCTTGGATGTAGTAACCCAGGGTATTAGAGATCAGTCTCCATGGTGTATGCTCTTTGCAGATGACATTGTACTGTGTAGCAACAGACGAGAGGTAGTGGAGGAGAAGCTTGAGGAGTGGAGAAGAGTGATGGAGGATAGAGGACTGAAAATCAGCAGGAAGAAGACAGAGTATTTGAGGTTGAGAGATGATGAGGATGGGAAGGTCACTTTGCAAGGGGAGGTGTTGAAAAGAGTTGAAAAGTTCAAGTATTTGGGATCAACAGTAGCAGAGGATGGTTACCTAGAGTCAGAAATAACCAACAGAATACAAGCGGGATGGAAGAACTGGAAGAAAGTGTCTGGGGTGCTGTGCGACACGAGAATATGGATTAAGTTGAGGGGTAAAGTGCAGAAGACAGTTGTGAGACCTGCGATGATGTATGGAGCAGAGACATGGACAATAAAGAAGACACAAGAGAAAAAACTGGATGTGGCAGAGATGAGGATGTTGAGATGGATGTGTGGGGTGACAAGAAGCGATAAGATCAGAAACGAGGTAATTAGAGGTACCTCAAAAGTTAGAGAAATATCAGATAAGATACAAGAAATTAGACTAAGATGGTATGGTCATGTCGTTAGGAGGGATGAACAGTATGTTGGGAGGAGGGTGATGGAAATGGATATACAGGGTAGGAGAAGGTGAGGGAGACCAAAGCGTAGGTGGATGGATTGCATCAATGACGACCTGAGGTCTAAAGGTTTGTTGGGTGATGAGGTATGGGGCAGAAACAAATGGAGAAAACTGGCTAGAAACATTGACCCCACATAAAGTGGGAAAAGATGTAGCCGAAGAAGAAGAAATTGTTGAGCCCCTATGGAGACTACCTATGGAGACTACCTTACACTTATTTATATGTGTTTCCATTGCTGCAGTGATCCAAAGAACTCTTCTCATAAACAATCTTCGTTAAGTACCCAAATACATTACACTTGGCTTGTGTGGTATATACAAATTTCGTGCTCTGAACAGTTTGTGAGCATGGTGGACGAATACACAGCTTATAAAGTTCATGGCTTTATATATTTATCTCTTTATTTGTTTGGTTATTTGAAGGAATTAGATTGATTTACTTACCATATTGTTTATTGTACTCATTCGCTGTGATTACAAACTTTCAAAATTATTAAAATTAAGATGTTATTAGTGCTTTGGCTGGATGACCAGCATCGACAGCACATCCCAGTGAGCCTCCTGTTAATTTAGAAGCAAAAAAATTGTTTAATGTCATCAAAATGGGAATGGGGGGAGAAGAAGCGTCGCCCACTTGTTCTTGTGATCATTCATTGGTGTTAAGCTGTTCGACCCTAAGCTGGTTATGGGGATTGAAGTTATCCAGTTATCCAGATGCAAGCCAACTACAATAGTAAAGGTATCAATACTGTATAGTGTACTTTTACTATTTTTATGTCTTAGTTTAAAAACTCAGATTATTTTTCTGTTTTAGAGTATTTATTTTTAGCACTTGTGGGGGAAGTATGTCCGAATTTAGGTATTTTCCGACTTGCGATGAAATCCGGGTTA
Source organism: Halocaridina rubra (assembly GCA_037179515.1). Lineage (NCBI taxonomy): Eukaryota > Metazoa > Arthropoda > Malacostraca > Decapoda > Atyidae > Halocaridina > Halocaridina rubra. Next base: position 74,019 of record JAXCGZ010002234.1, read on the forward strand.
TGATGGATATCAGGAACGAAAACATGCCGTAAATCGGGGACCCCTTGTACAAGGTAATTGAATTTCTGAAGTTCATGAATCGGAAAATCTAAGTGATTTTAAGTTTTTCCTAAAGAAAGCACTTAATATTATTGCAATAAAGTAGGTAAAAGCTGTAAGAACAAACAAAAATATGTAAATAAATACAATTTAAACAAGCTGAGGTATAAGAATATAAACTTGTCCATAAATTGGTAGTGATAGTTCATTTCTGCGTGGCTCGTTTCGCCATTATCAAAAACATAAAAGGTTAAAACTGCATCTCTCTCTCTCTCAAATGGAATGAATTACCTACCTCATTTCTGGCGACATCACTACACTCTTCAAAGGCAGTTTCAGCTTCCTTTTTCGCCTTTTCAGCCTGTAAAAAAAAATACAATAATAATAATAATAATAATAATAATAATAATAATAATAATAATAATAATAATAATAATATACAAGAGCCATATTCCCCTTTATATGGGAGGCGGCTGAATCAAAGCAAAATACCTTGACTCCTTGTGGGAAGAAAATACAGAGGAAGAGATATTCAATTCCCTTACTCCTCCCCACTAAGTCGACTTTTACGGCACACAGGGGAACACGGAGGGCATATTCTTGACCTCACAAATAAAGGTATTATTTTTATCAGGCTTACTAATCATAAATATAATAATAATAATAATAATAATAATAATAATAATAATAATAATGAGTGAATCCATTTATCCACTGATTATTCACTGCTTATACTTATAATTATTAATCATGTGTCCATCTGTTTTGAATTCCTACTTCTGTCTCCATGAAAGCATCTCTTTTGCAGGATTTCTTTTGTTGTATGGTCTGTTTGTAAGCTGACTATAATATTTTTTTTTCTTTTATTTTATTATATCATGAAAAAAAATTAGTTCATTAGATGGTTTTCAAATCATCATTTCTACCCGGAAGACATCAAATA
>JAXCGZ010002235.1:7500-12500 GCA_037179515.1 Halocaridina rubra
GTGTATGTATTAGAAATGGAATGGCTCGTATTCCCAGCGTAAAAATTGGACTAAATAATTTTACAATGATTACCAGCATACCTGCTCTGAACCCTATTTTTCAATGCGGAATAATACGAGTATATCATCATTAAAACATAAATAGTAAAGGGTCCATTTGGTATCTTTGTGTATTTTTTAATTCTTTTTCCTTTTACCTACCATGGAATGGTACGTTTACCCATTATTTAAACAAGACTTATGACGAATATCCTCGTAGCTCCAGCAACCTCCATCCCTTGACGTGAGTACAATTGCTTCATGGAATTTATAATGGTAAAGAGAATTGCCTTTCGCCATTTTCCATTATTAATACTGAAAGGAATTTTGCGTCCTCTATCTCCCAGAGTTTATTCTCTCTCTCTCTCTCTCTCTCTCTCTCTCTCTCTCTCTCTCTCTCTCTCTCTCTCTCTCTCTCTCTCCTCTCTCTCTCTCTCTCTCTCTCTCTCTCTCTCTCGGCATTTTCTTCTTTCTTCTGCTGGGATAGGGGACAACAATACCGCCTCCAAGTTCCCCTACTTGTCGTATAAACCGGCTAAATGTGGCGGAAATACGGGACTGGGATTTCCCTCCCTTCAGTTTTCCTCCCCCGGAGAGTCAAGGTGTACTGGAGGAGGTTCTTGATGGAAAACCAGTCAGAACCCTGGTGATTATCGCTTTCCAAGTGGGATTATTGCTGTGGTGCATTGATAGATAAAAGACTGGATATGAGTTGACCACTAAAAGAAGCGCCACCCTTGAAGGGTTCCTATTGTTAAATAGTATTTTGTGTGTCTCTCTTCTTTCTTCGTACTCTCCATTTAAGGGTACACGCGCTCATTATTTAAAGAAGACTTATGAAGTTTCTTCTTCAATCCTCGAGCAATCCTCCAGTCTCTCCTTTTCCCTGAAGAGTGTGCTATAGAGATTATTTTCCTCTACTCTTTTGGTATCTTTACGTAATACCTCTGCATAAATTTTAACCATTTCTGAAGTAGGAAGACATCTTCTCATCACTTCACTTTTATCTATTGGCAAGGATTTCTGTTCATGGCCTCTACTACTTTTCCAGCCATTACCCATATTATTTTTATTATTGCTATTATTATTATTATTATTATTATTATTATTATTATTATTATTATTATTATTATTATTATTATTATTATTATTATTATTATTATTATTATTATTATTATCATTATTATTATTATTATTATTATTATTATTATTATTATTACTATTATTATTATTTTTATTATTATTATTATTATTATTATTATTATTATTACTATTATTATTATTATTATTATTATTATTATTATTATTATTATTATTATTATTATTATCATTATTATTATTATTATTATTATTACTTTTATCATTATCATTATCATTATTATTATTATTAATATTATTATTATTATTATTATTATTATTATTATTATTATTATTATTATTATTATTATTATTATTATTACTATTATTATTATTATTATTATTATTATTATTATTATTATTATTATTATTATTATAATTATTATAATTATTATTATTATTATTATTATTATTATTATTATTATTATTATTATTATTATTATTATTATTATTATTATTACTGTAGTCGCCGTGGCTCAAGCGGTAGCGTCCTCGACTTTGAGGTGTCAGGTCGAGGGTTCACGCCCCGTCACGGTCTGAGGTTAACAAGGGCATGCACTCAGGGTAATGATTACATCTGCCAAAACAAGTCCTTCGCAAGAAGGTAACCGTCCTAGCCCTGATTAACAAAGGGAGTCCGTGACGTAAAACCGGAACAATTGTTATTATTATTATTATTATTATTATTATTATTATTATTATTATTATTATTATTATTATTATTATTATTATTATTATTATTATAATTATTATTATTATTATTATTATTATTATTATTATTATTATTATTATTATTATTATTATTATTATTATTATTATTATTATTATTATTATTATTGCTATTATTATTATTATCACCATTAACTAAACTTCCTCTATCAATCCAAATACTTAATAATGGTTTAGAGTAATTTTTATCTATATTCATTGGTGGTTATGGATTGTAAATATATAAGTAGGGTCTGTCCAGTTATCGGATGATTAAAATGACCATCATTATCTTATGCCGTACTAGATTAGTATATAGAAAAAGCCCACTCTCACATTTGGGCGTATTTGTCTTCTTGAAGAAGAAAAAGGGGATCATAGCGGTTTGTAAAGGGGGGTTTACACGGTCAAACGGTTCGTGGAACGCGGTTCGACAGACAAGTGTTTGAAGTGATGTTCGAACGTGTGAACGGGGTATTTGGTTGTCGAACACGGAATACCCCGTTCACACGTTCGAACATCACTTCAAACACTTGTCTTCGAACCGCTTGACAGTGTAAACCCCCCTTAATGTTGGAGAGGTATTTTAGGTTTCATCGAGTTCTCGACAAATGTGTGACTTAACACGGACCACGTGATATTTTATTGGTTTCGGCTTACTAAGGTGGTTGAGAGTCTATATTTGTCTTTTCAGGTGTTTTTTCTTCATTGATTTTTCCTATTTTTTCCCTCATGAGCTTACTGTTGTTGTTGTTGAATCTATTTTTATATTCATATCAGTGGTAGTTGAGGGTGGCGAGAAATCTCTACGAGGCGCGTCTCTCGGATGACGGAAACCTCTGTTGAGGTATACTCCATATATTCAAAATAAGAACTCGTGGACCAAAACGAGAAGCCAGAGTAGGCCTGGCAAGCCACTGGTGGACATTACTATCGTTCAAGAGACGCACTTAAATGACGATCCATTAATGATGGATCGTCAGATTGACAGATTTCGGTGTATCAGGCGTGTGGCGAGAGGTTAGAAAGAATTATTACAAATGTTTCCAGCCATTTTGGGAGAAAGCCAGTTCAATTCAGAGTTGGTCTTAAGCCCCGATCAGTGGAGAGTATTGCTATCAGGAAAGGCATCCGGCCGTAATACTTCGAGCCAAAGCCACCCCTACTAATCAAGACACGAGTGACTAAACAGCGATTCCATATGAACATGGGAATAGCAGTATTGAAAGAAGGTTCTGCCAATATTTCCGATGGTGATGCTTCAGGTAGGCACAGCATTTTCTTCTGTTATGTTTAGCTAGATCTGTTCCACTCGTCATTGATATCCTTTCTTTCACCTCGTTTGTTTGTTATGATCTTATTTCTCTCTTCTTCTTCTCCTTTTTTTCTCTCATCCCGGTCGGTTGAAGTGTAAAGTGGTTCTTCGAGTTTCGTCAGAGGACAATCGGGTTGATACCGTTAGGGTTTTTTGACGTATTGGTAACAGAAGGAGAACGGGGAGGGGTCACGTGTAATGGAGGATGATGTAGGAGGGGGAGGAGGAGATAGAGGAACAGTGAAATGAATATTACGAGAAGTAATTAGCCAGAAAAGAATCTTAACCTATTCAAAGGGAAGAGAAAGATTTCATATTTTTTTTTGTAGATTGATATACTGCAGAGGTAGAACATATTGAAAAGGGAAGAGGAGGAGGAGGAGAGGAGAAGGAATTGGAGACTTGGAAAATGGTTATTGAAAGATGAGAAATTAACAACACACATTCACGAATAGATATATCTGTCTATTTATCTATCTATGTCTGTCTGTCTGTCTGACGGTCTGTCTATGTATCTCTCTCTCTCTCTCTCTCTCTCTCTCTCTCTCTCTCTCTCTCTCTCTCTCTCTCTCTCTCTCTCTCTCACTCTCTCTCTCTCTCTATATATATATATATATATATATATATATATATATATATATATATGAATGTATATATTATATATATATATATATATATATATATATATATATATATATATATATATATATATATATATATATGTACATATATATATATATATATATATATATATATATATATATATATATATATATATATATATATATATATATATTCCTAGGATATACGAGTCCCAGTCGGGGTACAATATGTTATAATATGTTCACTATGCCTACAGCTACACTGAATATTCTTGGAAATTCATCACACATCTTTTATTATATCTTCACATCTGACAAGTCATTACACTCTCCATCTCTGTTTCTCTTTACTTAATGTATTCTTCGTGCCCAGGCCCGATGAGGGCCGTTTTATTATATAATTTTTTTTGACCCGTCCTGGTGTCACAATTATCAAAAAATAATAATAATAATATTAAATACATACATATATGAATCATTTTTTACCCCGACCGGGACTCGAACCTAGGACTTATGATTACTAAGTCAAGGCGCTACCAGTACACCACAGAAGGTTAAAAGGAATCCAACCTTATAGCTTATATCTGCTATACTTAGGAATGAACGCATTCTAACTGAATGCCACTATGTTCATATTACAGATTCCCCAACCTCACTCGTGGCTTCATTTTAACATTTAATTCAATTCCCAATCTCATTCGGGCCATGAAATTATCAAATAAGTACATTACATATGTGAAAACATGAATCATTTTTTACCCCGACCGGGACTCGAACCTAGGACTTATGATTACTAAGTCAAGGCGCTACCACTACACCACAGAAGGTTAAAAGGAACCCAACCTTATAGCTTATATCTGCTATACTTAGGAATGAACGCATTCTAACTGAATGCCACTATGTTCATATTACAGATATATATATATATATATATATATATATATATATATATATATATATATATATATATATATATATATATGTATATATATATATATATATATATATATATATATATATATATATGTACATATATATATATATATATATATATATATATATATATATATATATATATATATATATATATATATATATATATATATATATATATATATATATATAATTCTATTTCACGAGGAGCACGTGAATACTGTAAATTTGGATGGTTATGGCCAACAGCAGTAGGTTAGCTCATG